>JAODAL010010633.1:55000-102500 GCA_025379985.1 Phyllomedusa bahiana | reverse complement strand
CAAATTCAGTAGAAGGGGAAAGAAATTAAACTTTCTCAGTCTTAATTAGTCTGATATAAAACCTATTTATAGAACCCAAATGATTGTTAAAGGTAAGTTAACTTCTGAATTTATCGGACGTTAAAGGGAATCACCAATAAATTTGTTATACTAGTTAAAATAAGATACTGATACATAGTCCTTTCTGCTTAGCGGTTTTATTTTCCGATTGTAGATTTGTTTATTTCTGTATGCGATTATTGAGGTATCCATTTTGTCTGCGCTGCTTTAACAGTATTAAGAGATGCTTCACAGCAGCTTCAGACATAGTTCATGTGCACAAGAGCAGACCTATTGACTTCTATAGAAGAGTTTTCTATAGACATACTCTGTGATCTGACTCGGATTTTCTTTGAAAAAAAACTAGGAACATATTCATTCTTTCGTCAGTTTTCACTCTGAAAACGGAAGAAAATTTACTATTGAACTCAGTGGGATGTCATGAAAAACAACCAGAAAGCTTTGTGTGCGTTTTTTTGGCATGGATCCGTCTCCAAATACTCAATGGTGCTATATGATGAAAAAAAAAAAAAAAAAAAAATGAAAAACTGTATCCAAAAATTAACTTAATTGCTTATGGTGTAAAACATTAATTTCAGGCTGTTGCCGTTCATAGTCTTGATGCACGAGACGTGCACATTCAGTATGTATGTAGCAGAATGTGCGATGTCATTGCTTTCAATGCGACAGGATGACACCCCATCTCATCCTAACAGTTGGCTGACTTCCTTTCAGAAATAACATGCATTACCTTTAAGCCGTCTTCAGGGTAGTATCTCAGGACCCATACACAATATTCAAAGATTAAAGACATTTTTTCTGCACCTGTAGAAAAAGTAATGTCAGCACGTTCTTTATGAAAAAAACATTGTGTGTTAGTCTTTTAACCTTTATCTACTACACTTAAAATTTGAAGATCTGCCACGTCCAAGCAGCAATAATTGCACCTAGCCTGAAAAAGTTCTTAATTTGGTGGTAGCGTTTGGTTACAGATGTTGCTGATCGAGGTATTAAAGGGCGATTCATTTTCTTTAAACATTTTAAGTGGCAATTCATTATCGCTTAACATGCTCAGCTTATGTTTTATGAGGTTTTCTATATATGATACAATGTCAAAGTACAGTTTTCGACTGATCAACAAATAAAATGAAGGAAAAATATAGAACATTAGTTAAAAGTAGTTTAACCACTTTAACACAAGAGGACGTATTGGTATGTCCTGATTGCAAGTCATTTACTGCAATTGAAAGTACCGTCCGTCCCACACGAAAACCGTCACTGTTGAAGAACAAGGAAGCGCCGGGCTACCCCGCAACTTTTCCCCAAACAGTTGCCTAGAAGGCCTCACTGGCACAGAACCAAATCAGAGCGCTCCTGTGCCGACAATCACTGTGATTGGCTAGTCAGTGCTGTTCAGGCATGTTTAACCTGGCATCTCCACCTCTAACTAGCTCATATGAGATCATTAGCTTGTCAGAGACTGCCTGCCAGCTATGATTGTCTGAAGAACTTACCTAATGTGTGTAAAACACATTAAAAACACCTCCCGAGCGGTAGGGCCTGACCGTTGAGGTAAAAGGACGCATGGCTTTGTAGCTCTTGCACAAGTCTTCAAAAATCCTGTGAATTCCCTGCTCTACCTTAAAGAAAAGGGGCGTGCAATAGCTACCACACCTGCGGACGAGCGCCAGCAGGAGTTGGAGTGACATGGTGGTCTGGAAGGCGCTCTGGAGTGTGTGCTGAACATCTAAAACCACCGGGCAGCGGGGGTTGGGGCACCCACAGCCACAAGTCCCCCCGGGCTTCCTGTTGCTGCTGACTCCTGCCGCAATCTGCTCCCAGCCCTTGACGTCTCCTGGCCGGTGAGCCAGACTCAGGGGGACAACCGGGCACAATCCGAGGGAACTTTTTGGGGCCAGACGACTGTTGTCACCCTCTCCTGCAGTTGAGGTGAGGTGGAGTGCGGGATATACCATTTATGCCAAGCACTGAGAGGTCCCGTTATGGTGGGTGTTCTGTCACAGGGTTAAAGAATTGCCAGAAGCCACGATGCAATACTTGTTTTAATATGCCACCTCTGGCCAAAGTTTACAGTGCTTTATATAAATTTTACAGATCCACCTTAAGATCAGAAATTCTGGGAGAATATCACAGTGAAGTGCATGCTGGAAGAAGAAGCCATTTTAGAGCAGAATTTGGACAGTGTCAGTCACACTTCACGCCCCCCTGTCACACCAGCTTTACCATTTCTCCGACTTTGCAAGCTGTAAGATTTGATCGTATGCGTGATGTTTTGTAATAAAAACTGTAAAAGTTAGAGTGCAGTTATTATCCGGGAACCTCATGGATTGTCTATCCCCCGTCTCACATGTTTAGCACCATGTTTCTTGCCATGTGCTCCCGTACAAAGGGGAAATATAAATTCATTTCAGTTTCAGCTGATCCGACATCTGGTTTTCTGCATTGTTTGTAGTTTACCTCATAATTCTTCCTATCAACTCCCTGCCTTACCATTCACCCCACTTCAACTGTTAACTAATAAAAAGAGTTAAAAGTTCAAACAAAGTTTTGGATTTTATTGTAACTAGGGGAAAGGTTTTGCTGGGTGTCGGGGAAAACACACATGACCCCGGTAAGAAGACAAAACAAAAAAATTTCAAGAAAGCCCAAGAATCCTGGCAAAGACTCCTGCCGGGGACTGAGAGACAGTCTGCCCCCGGTGGGAGGGCACTGAATGGGCAAAATCTAAGGGGAATGTAGAGCCCAACCTGTGCAGCGCCATTTGCCCCACTTCCCCCCCCCCCCATATCTTTGGGCTTTCTTTTCCACCATAACGGGACCTCTCGGTGCTTGGCATATATGGCCCTGTTGTTCCATGCAAAACCTCACAGCTCCTGAGGACTAAAGCCGCTTGTCTTGAAACGCTCAATATACCAGAGGAGTTCCTGCTGGTGATTGCTGGTCTGGGGAGGAGAGAGAGTGTGGCCTGAATAGGGGCTTCAAGTGGCCCACCTGACGTTCCCCACGGGACAGTTGTAATGACTGGACAGTTGTGGCTGCTGTGGTGCAGCAACTTGGAGTGTGGGGGACATCCCGGCTGTCATTACAACTGAGTGGTGCACTGCCAGGCGGTGTGGGAGGCCGAAGTGAGTCACGGTTGCCATCTTGCCCATGCTTTCTCCTCACGCCATCTTGCCCACCTTCAGCTCAATCCTGGTGTTTGCCATAACGGGCTCTCCTGTCACCTGGAGCACCTGACCCTGCTGCCCTGCACAAGCCACCGGACCCTGTGGCTTTGATCAGGCGGGAAGTGAGTACTGGACATATGTAGCTCCCCAGCTTCAGGCTGCTATTACCTGCATGTGTGTGGGAGGTAGGGGGGGAGGAGGGAGGATGGAGAAGAGACCTAAGGCATCAGCCTTAGGCTGTGTCTACACTGCATCGGACAAAAAAAGAAAAAAATGGCCCGAAAGAGTCCGTTTTTTCTCCGATGCAGAACCACGGTTTTTGCCATGCTTTGTACAAAAACCGCGGTCGCTTCTCGTTTTTCTGATGTCGCCCAAACAAGACGCCAAGAAAACTAAAAGCGCTGGCGTATTAAACAACATTTTCTATAATATGCCGGCGCCATAAAAAGAGCAGAGAAAAGACAAGCTGAGGAGACTACAGCTTGTCTTTTCTATTGCCGCCTATGGGGCGGCACGAACGATCGTATCTTCGGGGCTTTTAAAAAACTAAAAGCGCCGAAGATACGATCGTAATGCTGTGCAGTGTAGACATAGAATAAGGTACTTGAACTGCATTGCCCTACAGCTATTCCCCGCGCCATATTAACTCTGTGAGGGTGGATTACAGTCTCTCCCTTTATCTGAGTGACTTCCGTGTGCCACGGTTTTTACATCTGTCAAGCAGCAGTTCACCATTAATATCTCTCCTCCTATTACAACTCCATTGCGATTGAATGGACTGTGTCTCACTCTGCTGGCAACCTGTAGCTACTGCATTGGAAACTTGGAGTTATATCACCTATTATCTCGGGATACAACTACTGTCTGTGTGGGCATACTCTAGCAGACGCCCTATTTTTCTCTGATCTATTGCTCACTGCAACTTGTATGGTTACCTACGAGACAGTCTAACACTGGTCCTATAAGGACCCCAACGTACACGGTGTATACCTACTCCAGTCCTCATGTGATGTTTTGTTAGAGAAGATTGGTTCTTGCCTTATGGGTTTCAAAGCATTCAACGGTAGTGCTATCTAGAAGAGAACGTAACCTCACACTATACCATTCCATCGCAGGCATTATGCCTCCTAAAAGGAACCCTGAGGACGCAGACCGCCTTAGCCAATTCCGCAGAACAGATGCGGGGCACTCTTCCACTTCATCTACTCCCACTGAGAACCAAACACCTGACTCGCCAGGCCCTCCGAGCTTGAACACCAGGAATGTGCTTCAAGCTATCTACAAGTGTCAAACTACGCTATCTACCAGGATAGATTAAATAAAAGTGGATATCTCTCTGCTCCACCAAAACACCCAGGTGCTGCGCGAGAGAGTCAATGAAGTTAAGCATAGAGTAAGTGCCACTCCTGTGGATGCCCAAATTGCTGAGATCATGTTTCAGGTCACTCGCTGACTGTTAGCTCTATCCTTTTCTAGATCACACTTGTTTCTACTGTTTGTTACTCCGGACTCTTCTTGCTATACATTTGGCTGAAGTCACACGTTCTCTCAGGACATGGACAAAATTGCTATACTGTGTTTTTGGAGGTGTTAATTTCCTTCTCCCCCCCCCCCCCTTTTTCTCTTCCTTCCTGACGCCCCTGACACCTCAGAGTCTCATTATGTTGCTCTGTTATATATGATCCTTGTATATTTCTAGCAATATGCCTCTATGGGCAGTCCCTATGCTTCCACAACACTTATTCTGCTGCCTAGGTAAGAGCCTATTGTTGCTTTTACCTATTTTTGGGGCTTACCATCGCCTATCCTAGTTATGGTTTTGGTTTGGGGCAGACACCCAATAATTGGGATTTGGATGGGTGGTGAGGGTTTAGTTACTGTGCTGTGTTTTGACCTTCCTATTTACTTCTGTATGTGGTGGATGCTTTCTTACACACGGTACACAGGAGGTGCCGACTGGGACCACAGCCTGTATGTTTAGACCCAAATGGCTAACGTATATGGTTCAAGAGGCCTCTCCTGGAACATAAGGGAACTGAATGATTCTCTTAAACGTAATTTGGTACGGAGATTCCTAAAAGCCCAAGTCGCAGACATCATATGTCTACAGGAGACGCATCTGACAAGTCCGTGCTCCCATATTCTACACAAGACCTGGTTGGGTTGGCTTTATCATTCAGAATACTCCTCCCATGCGAGGGGGGGTGTCAATATTGATATGCAGAAATGTGCTTTTAAAACTGGATATTATTGAAATTGACAAGCATGGACGATACATTTTTATATATTGCCTCATATATATTAAACCTCTTCTTCTCCTTAAAGGGGATTTGCCAAGAGGCCAGGTATGTAACTCCTGTCAGCATGAGAGCAGGATGTGAACAAATCACGCCGAGTCATGAAGCTGCAGGGGAGAGAGGGTGGGGGCGAGTGAGGAGTGAGGAATCCAAGGGAGCGTCTCAAAACTTAAGTGAAATAATAAACAGTACAAGAGTGGATTCTCAATACAGCAAGACAGCCTCAGACTGCACTGTCAGGAGGAGCCTTATCTGCTAAGAAGCTAATGTAAAACCACGGAGCTGAAAGAGAGAGAGACGCACACAGCCAGAGCACAAAGCTGCATAAGGGATCGTGTGACATGTTCACTGAAATAATCAAACTACAATTTGTGGATTCTGTATAGAAAAGACAACACCTTTTCTCCACAGCAGCTTGAAAGCTCCTTCATGTTCCCTGTCATCAGATAAAGCAGGGATCTAATCACACTACAACTAGTTTATTCTGTATACAAAAGAAAACATATTTCTACCCGGTGCCTTAAAAACTTCTGCAGCTCAGTCTTATCAGATAAGAAGCTCTCTCTGCGCAAGCCCGGCCAGCAGCTCGTCAGGTCGTATCTAATAGAAGCTTTGAAGTAACCAAGGGCATGTAAAGCAGACTGTAGCTCTCTCATAATGCAATTTTTGTAATCACATATATTTAGAAAAGTGATTAAAAACCCATTTTGGAGGATCCCACGTCAACATTACATCGTTGCAAAACCACTTTAATATGTACATGCCCACTCCGTTTCAAATAGCACTTATACACTTAGCAGTGGCATTTATTCTAAGATGGCCTGGTACGCCAATTCTGTGGATGGGAGACTTTAACCCCTTCATGACCTTGGGCGTATCCATATGTCCAGGTTGTTTGGGGGTTAACGCACCTGGACGTATGGATATGTCCTGGCAAACTGGCCAACGCAAAAAAAGTTGCGGAGACCGGGGGTAGATGGCTGCTGTCAGTGACAGCAGACAGTCTTCCCTCACTGCACAGATGGATAGCGATGCCTCCTCGCATCAGCTATCGCTGCCATTGGCTGTTCAAATCAGAACAGCCAATGGCGGCATTTTCAAATATAAACGAATCACTGTGCGCCCCCTGCACAGCGATCAATGGTGATTGGTGCTGTTTAGCACAGCACCAATCACCATCAGTAAGGAAGTGGGGCAGTGGTACTGGTACCACCACCACCATGGCTGCGACTGGCTGTTCAGTGCCGACCGACAAATCGCAGCTATTGTGCTGCCTTTGTACAGCAGGACACCACCCTGCGCCACCATTCCGTTCAGGAACAGCGAGCAAAGCTGTGCCCGGGCTGTTCGTACTTGTACCTGGTGGTCTAGTGACTTAAAAACCCATCAAATCGCTATTTATTGGTGATCCAGTGGATCGATGTGCTCCCCCTGTGCAGCTCTTTTGCCTGCATCCTCATCGTTGGTGGTGCAGTGACTGACTGACAGCTGTCTGTGTTGTGTGAAAAACACAACACAGAGAGAAAGGGGGCGTGTCCTCCGAAACGTTGCGTGTTCGGGCCCAATGCAACTATTCTCATAGTTACGGCTTGGGCTAAGTTCTATTCCTCGTTTGGCTGGCTGGCTTGTGTATCTTCATCCTTATCCGGATAGGACTCGCTGAATTCAGCTAAGTGCTTCGTGCTTTCTTTATTACTTGCATGGTACGGTTTTCAACCCTGTCGTAAAGATTACGCTATTAATCTATTTACATTTATTAATAAATAAGAAGAAAGAGTTTATACGTGTATCGTTCATTTCTTGGACAGCATCTACTTTTTGTGTATAGTTTATTGAAGCAGGGGGGGTCCTGCTACGATGCTGCTGGAGCACGGGAGCACTAAGTGCAATCAATAACATAGTGACTGTTTGTGTGAAAAACTGACAGCTTACATCTTCCTGTCCCCTAACTGATTAGTGATTTTTCACTAATCAGCATTTTTTGTGGGGTGCAGGTTTTTTTTTAATTTTTTTAAATGCATTGGTTGCACCAATAGCTGTGCAACCACTGCTCTCATCAGTGCTGATTAGTGATACGTCACTAATCAGCGTCTGATTTTTTATTTTTTTTAACCAAGCCATCGTGCACCCTGTGACCGCTGAGTAGTGATCTACATCTCTGATCAGCATCCAAGCTAATTTGTTAGCATAGGGTTAATTTTGTCAACTGTTCTGCTACCCCTGAGCCCAAATCAGTGACGCAGGTCACTGATTTACGCTCAGATTTTGGCGCAGAAAAGTTTAGTTTTTTTGGAAGGGGTTAAAAATTAAACTAGCTTTGTTTTTATTTGTTCTAAATAAGTAACGGACTCTTTAGAATTTTAATTGCCACCCGTTAATTTTTTGAGGTTTAATTTTTAAAAACAATGTTTTAGTACATTTTTTTCATAATTTTACTTTCTTTTAATAAAAAAAATTCATTCCTCCACACAAGTTAAAGCATGACATACATCCCCCCCCCCACCAATACAAGACACGCGTTAAAATACCAACATTTTACCTTATAAATAAATGTAAAATGTCCCAATCTTCCCAGAGATGCTACTCAGCAGAGGAGTCGTACCGGTTCAGAAAAGACAACTTACCAGTGTGAAACCTCCCCTGATAAGCCCAGCCTCTGCATAAAAGTATGCTTCAAACGGTACCATTCATCTATGGATTACTAGTTGTAGCATTCTTTTATACTTTTTTTTTTTTTATTATCATTTTCTGCACTGTTCCCTGAAGCACCTGCACCTTTCATAGATTTTACTGTGCAGTAACATGGCGTGTCTGGAAAAATGTCAGTTTGCATTTTTCACCTTTTTAATGCACAATAATGTCTGGGAACTAATTTTTATGAAACACCCGTCAGGTCAAAATTTTAATTACACCCCTTAAAATGTTCCTTGAGGGGTTTACTTTCTAACATAGGGTCACTTTAGGGTGTTTCGGAATTTTAGTTCACATCATAGCACGTGCATTTGAACATCACCTGCTTTGTAATTCAGCAAAATAGGCGTGCCAAGCGCATTATTGCTATGTCTTCTCCATGGGGTGTAGCAAGGGCCAGCAAAGTTCTAGGGTGACATGTGGGGTGTCCCTAGAATGGGGAGACATAGCAGAAAAATTAGATTTCTAATTTTTAAATTTTGTGCAAGGCGTGCCGCTATTATTGTGTGGTTAGATGACGTAAATACGAAGAAATGTCAGTTTACAATTAACGCCTTTGTAATGCACAATAATGTGTGAATTTTTATGAAACACCTGTCAGATCAAAATTTTAATTACAACCCTTAAAAGGTTCCTTGAGGGGTGTACTTTCTAAAATGGGGTCACTTTTGGGTGTTTCCTAATTTTAGTTCGCATCACAGTATGTGAAATTGTCAGGACATGCTGCGTTTTTAACAAAATAGGCGTGCCCAGCACAAAACTGCTCTGTCTCCTCTACGGCTTGTAGCAGAGGCCAGCCAAATCCTATGGTGACATGTGTGGTGTCCCTAAAATGGGGAGACAAGCAGAAAAATTTGAAATCTAAATGGATCTATAAATAAATAAACAAAAAAAACAAAACACACAAACACCTGTGGGGTCTAAATGCACACTATACTCCTAGATGAATTCACTGATGGGTGTAGTTTCCAAAATTGAGTCATTTTTGCGGCATTTTCTCTGTTCTGGGACTTGGAAGGCTCTACTAATGCAACATGAGGGCCTCCAACCAATTCAGTTTATTTTGCACTGCCAAAGACAAAGAGCGCTTCTTCCCTTCTAAGGCCATGTTCACACGGCTTAATTGCGGGACGTATTTCACACCACAATTACACCACATATGGGGTATTGGCTTACTCAGAAGAAATTGGACAACAGGTTTTGGGGTGCTTTTCCCCTTTTTTTGTGAAAACGAAAAATTTGAGAATAAATAGTGCAATTTTGGGGAAAAATTTTAATTTTTCTTTTTTTCACAACCTGATTCTAGAAATTTCTGTGAAAAGCCTGTGGCATCAAAATGCACACTATACCCCTAGATGAATTCATTGAGAGGTGTAGTTTCCAAAATTGGGTAACTTTTTGGGGGGAGGGTGGGGTCTATTCTGGAACTTGGGGGAGGGGGGGCTCTACGAATGCGACACGAGGGCCTCCAACCAATCCAGCTTATTTTGCACTCCCAAAGCCAAACAGCACTCCTTACCTTCTGAGACCCACTACGTGTCCCAAATTTTCTTTATGACCACATCAGGGGTATTGTCACACTTGGAAGAAATTGGGAAACAGGTTTTAGGGTGCATTTTTCTCCTACATTCTTTGTGACCATGATAAGTTTGGGAATAAAAACCCAATTTATTGGAAAAATTTAATTTTTCATTTTCATGGTCCAATTCTAAAATTTTCTGTGAAACAGCTGTGTGGTCAATATACTCACTACACCCCTTGATGAATTCCTTGAGGGGTGTAGTTTCTATAATGGGGTCCTTTTAGTTTTTTTTTTTTTATTTTTTAGGCATCAACAAATCCGATATTGTGCCTATAAAATGTCATAATAAAACGATAGCTCCAAAATCCAGTAGGTGCTCCTTCAATTCGGAGGCCTGTGGTTGTGTCAAATAACATACTAGGGCCACATATGATATATTTTCTAAAAAACATCAGATTTAGGGAAACTTCTATTGAGTTGGGTTTTTTCTGTTATCATATACCAAATTCCATGACATAGATTAAAATTGAAAAAAAAAAGAAAAATTGAAAATGAAATTTTACCATCACTTTTCATTTATTCCTGTGAAACACCTCAAGGATTAACAGACTTTATAAGTGCTGCTTTAAATACCTTGAAGGGTGTAGGTTCTTAAATTGGGTGATTTATGGGGGTGTTTAACATACAGGCCCCTAAATTTTACATGTGAACTGAAGTGGTCCCTATATAAAAAAAATGTGTGTTTGTAATTTTGTTTAATAAAAATATGCCGGGGGGGCGTGGTTGTGTGAGGACGCATCCTGCTGAGCTCCTCGTTCCCTGCAGCTTACACCAGCTCTTTATCAGCGACCAATAAGAGACAGAAGGCAAAGACCCTTCCGCAGACTGACGCCGCTAAGGGGGATATTGAAGCCTTCTTTCCCCCTGTTAAGCCGGCTACCTCGCTCCCTGCTCTCCCCAAGATGGCCGACACCTCGTGGCAGCACTAATGGCGCTGGTGGACGGATCCTCCACTCTGAGAGGAGCGCTCTCCTCTCCGTCATCCCTGCAGCATCCTGGGCCCCGGCGGCTGTTTCCAGATCCCGGCTTACCTGTACAGCTGAAGAGCTCCGGTTTCCAGCCCCACTCACCAGCATCTGTCCTTGCCGGAGGAGGCCCTGCTTTGCACACAGGAGCGACGTGCGTTGAGTCACAGCCTGCGGCTCCCGCTCCCCTAGTGTCGGCGGTGCTGTCAGCCCTCTCAGCGGGGATCCCCCATAACCAGCAGCAGAACGAGACCCAGGCTCCTCGCCCTCCATCTAGAGCAGGCATCCTCAAACTGCGGCCCTCCAGCTGTTGGGAAACTACAACTCCCATCATGCATTTATATAATCTATAACAGTGGGAATGATGGGAGTTGTAGTTTCCCAACAGCTGGAGGGCCACAGTTTGAGGATGCCTGATCTAGAGCATCCCAGCCCTCCCAAGCAGACATGGAAGGGCCTCTCTCTGGCCCCTGTGGCCCGTCTCCACCACCCTCTTCGCCCTCTCTTGAATATAAGCCCCAGAGAGACCGCTCTATTGCTGGGACCCCTTGCTCCTCTGGGACTGTTTCTGCGCCCCATAATCAGACTCCCTCTGTGGCGCCTGCCATATTGCCCTGGGGCAGGAAAAAGGGGATGCTGGCCCTCTAGGAACCGAGGGCCTTACACCTTGGGACCACATGCACTTGCTGGGGTCTCCCCCTCCTGGTCTTCCGGATCCTCCTGGGCAGCGTCTCCTGTGCATAGGCCACCCTCACCACCAGTTGCCATGTTCGGCTCTCAGCTATTGCAGGACTGGGCCACGCCATATGCCCTGTGGGGGACAAATGGAGGCCGCTACCTTACCATCCTCTGCTGGTCCACGGTTGGCTACCAGCCCACAGGGGACCCCCCAATTTTTGGAGCTTCAGTGCAGCAACCTAGACAGGCTCATCTATCTCTTCCTATCACTGGGGCACAAGCTCACTTAGAGGAAAACAGGCCGGTGACCTTAGCGGACCTGAAACACTTACTACAGCCGCTTCCATCGCGGGCAGATCTTTCCTTGATGGCTGGACAAATGTAGACAGGAGATTGCCCACTTTCGTACGGAACTATCCTCCCTGCAATCCTCTGTAGACGGGTTGGAACAGGCGCAGATCCAGACTTCTGCTACCCTTTCTTCTGTCTCCGAAGCAGTAGCGCAGGATCCAGTTCAACTGGTCTCTCTACAGCAGCATCTGGATGATATCGAGAACCGCAGCAGGCGCAACAACCTCAGAATTAGGGGTCTTCCTGCATCTATCCCTACTGCTGACCTGTTCTCGGTCGTCACTACTATATTAATTGACCTCTTGGGCCGCCCATCTTCGGCTCATATTGAAATTGATAGAGCCCATAGGGCCCTTAGGCCGCCCAATCCCGATGACCCCAGGCCGCGTGACATCATATGCCGGGTCCACTTCTTTGTCATGAAAGAGGACTTCTTATTTGAAGCCAGACAACGCAAGTCACTGACATTTCAAGGTTCTCCCATTCGGATTATGCAAGATCTATCCAGGCTTACCCTAGCCCAGGGAGCATCCCTTAAACCGCTTCTGGACCTTCTGCGGGAAAAGAACATTCCATTCTACTGGCGGTATCCTTTTGCCCCACGCATCCAGACGGACAAGCAAATCCTCAATCCGTTCGGCTGCGGACATCCCACTGGTTCTGCAGTCTTTAGGTATCCAAGACCTATCCTTTCCGGACTGGCCTACATTATCATCACTTGCTTCTGGACCTGCCATGCGGAAGGGACATCTTCAGCTGGTCTCTGTTTCCCCGGCCTCTGCGGGATCCGGAGGCCGTCGAGACGGGAGGCAGCGACCTGGGGGGTTCCTCGAACCAGGGCCGGCGAGGTCCCCCCTCTGTGCAACCCTCTTAACCAGCGCTCCTGAGATCCGTTAAGCAATTCCTCCCTTGCCGTGTGTTGTGGAGGCCTCGGGAGCCTTTGGAGGGTGGTTTCTTATGCCGAGTCTTATTGGACCTTGACATGCTGGTGACATAAACAATCAATGTTTCTCTTTGTTGGCTCACTGTGTTAGTCGAGTAATATGGGAATGCCGTGACCGTTATGTCACGGTTTCATTACGCTGACCGCCTTTGCTGGAGTGCACCTGTCCTGTTTGCATTTCCCCTTCTCAATGTGATAGGTTAGCTGGTTATTTTCCCTTTCCACATCTCATTGCGGGTAGCGGGGAGCTCCCTCTCTACGGTTACGTACTGCCACATTCCCCCAGTAGGTGGGACTCCTGCTTTGAGTATTCTCAATTTTGCAGGGTGTTCGTTCCTTGGTTTTTGTTCCTTGTTAAGTAACCGCGCAGGGCTCTTGTTCCTGCTCTTCGGTGTGTTTGTGTGTTACGTGTTTGTCGGTGTGTTGAGTGGGTGTGTGTTTTTTTTTTTTCCTCTTCTTTCTTTCTTCCTCTTTCTCCACCCCCCCCTCCTTCTTTTTTCCCCGGGCACTCACTACAAATTGGTTGGGAATGGGCCTGACTTCCTTGCTACTACCATGCCTCAAACATCTCCAACAGCGATGACTGTACGCATTGCCCCGTTCAACGCCAAGGGGCTGAACACCCCAGAAAAGAGAGCGCAGATCCTCCACCACTTCCATCGGGACGGAGCGCAAATTGTGTGCCTCCAAGAAAAAACATTTTTTAAAAGGTGGGAAGCCTTTATTAAAAATAAATACTATACTTCCTGGCACTTTGCCAACTTTTCTGAGTCCAGGTCCAGCAATTCATCGCTCCTTGGCCCACCAGGTCATCAGCTGCACTGTTGATCCAGAAGCACGCTATCTGATCTTAGTCCATTGGTGGGCAAACTTTCACTATCATCAATGCCTACCCCCCAATAGGGGCCAAAACAGTTTTCCCTTAGACATATCAACCCTCTCTCCCCTTAGTAAAGGGGGACCTTTTGCTATGGGGGGACCAAAACATTACACTAGATCCCATTTTTGGACAACTCCCCCGGGGAAATCATTTTTGTCATATTCTTTTATCAAGAGGGTAAAGAGGGGGCTTTCCTTTTGTTTCAGCTTTGTGATTCCTGGGGATTTAATCCACTTAGGATTATTCCCTTTTATTCTCCCTTCAGGGTCTTTGCCGCTTGGACTACTTTATATTCAGCACTCAGCCTAACCCTTTCCCGATTTACTCCATCGACAATTTTCCTATAGCCCCGCCCATGCTCCCTTATTTTGTCTGTTCCCCTTCCGGTCCCTCGAGAAAGGACCGGGAATGGGGGGAAAACGAGGCCTTCTCCAGCGTTCCCTGTTTTGCGGGCGATTGGCGGACCACTCCTTTTTAATCTTCCCAGCAGCCCCTACCCCTGCGGCCCCAATGGAACGTTTTAAATGTTGACCCGGGGGTTTGATCAAAGGATAGATCAGCCAATCTTAAGAAGCTCTCGCTAAGATTTCTGCTCTAGAAACGGCACATAAAAGCCCTTTTTCCCCCACCTTTCTCTAGTTACGGACCACGTCTGGAATGAAGCGCCTTCTGGAGGCATTGGGGTCGACTCAAAACAAGTTTGCCGTATAGATTCAAAGGTAGGGCAATAAAAGCGGTGGGAAAATGCTTGCCGGGGCGGTCCGCCCAAGATGCAGTCCACACCCTCGTTTTAAAAACTGCCACAAATTTGGGGTCCCCAAATACGGACAAATTTTGCCCTTCTTTTCTGATTTTTACTCTAAACTTAATAATTTACCTCCCCCCCCCCCCCCCCCCTCCAACACCACCAGGGGTTTAACCCTCACCCTTCCTTATTGCTAGAAATATCACCGGATTGTGAAAATTAGAGGGAAACCTTTTTCCTTATGGATAAAGTCTTTTATTAGGGACCTTCCAGGGTAAAGGCCCCAGGGCCAGATGGTTTCACAGCTCGTTTTTTAAGATTCCCGGGAACACTCTCCCCTTACTCCTGAAGCTTTTAAATCTGTCACGACGACTCCCTTTCCCTCCCCAAACCTGCTGGCGAATTGAATGGTACACACCGCTTGGGATAATCTGCCTTGCAGGAGTTGCTCACCCCCTTTATGGCTTATTGGCAATTGGGAAGAAGTTATGAACCTCTTTCAGTTATAAAAAACTTCTCTTAAATTTTTCCAAAGCTGCCCTTGAAATTTTCTTCCCAAATATAGAGTTCTTTGGGATCTTAGATTAGCAGCAAGCGACCAAATTCTCCCCTACCCATTGGGCCCTTTCAGGACTTTCCTATCCCCCATATGTTGCTTTCTCCCCCATGCCGGGGCCTTATCTCCTGTGTTTACATGCTGCTAGTGAGGAAAAAGTGGAGTATCCTATTTCAGGCAAAAAATCACATGGGAAAGTGATGTGGGACAGATGTCAGATGACCAGTGGGGGCTGGCATTGGAGGTGCCCAAAATATTTTCCCCAAAATATGGGGAGCGGACTACTCACTATATACCTCCCTAGGCATACTATACCCCCTCAGAAACCCCTATTTCCATCTGGAAATCCCAGATATCTGCCTGAAATGCTTGTTGAGTTTGAGTTTAAGAGGTACTTCAAAAAATGATAAACAAAATCTTAATATTTAAAAGGTTTTTAAGACCTTCTGTGGCACCATTCTCAAATTAAGGGGGATCCATGGTTTTTTTTTTTTTTAAAAAAGGGTTTTTAGGGGGGGGGTAGAAGCTACATAGTTGATAGTAATTTAATCTGGAGAAAAAATAGGGGAAAGCAAAAAAACTAGTTCCCAATAAAAAAACCCCCCCCTTTTTGGTTTTGTTGAAAGGTAGTCAATCAATTTGAAATTTTTCCATATTTGGAGATGGGAAAGAGACTGAACAAGAGAGCTTTGGAAAGTAGGGTTCCCCACCAAGGGAGTTAAAGGGGTTTTGCCACGATCTCATTTCATACCTCCTGTATCCTGCTCTTCAGCTCTGTGCGCTCAGAAGAGGGCGTGTGAATTGCATATCATGTGATCCAGCAAGCTGACATCACCATGCCTTTCCTCTCTGTAGCCAAAGAAAGGTCTATTTATGTAAAACATTGTGAGTAGCTGAGAGGTAAAGTTTTTGCCTCCAGACGCAAGGGTCTTAGGTTCAAAACCCTACAAGAACCAAACCTGTGGATATCTTTTTTTTTCTTTATCAATGCACAGACCTGATTGAGGTTTCTTTTTTATTTATTTGCACTGTTTGACTAATTACTAAGGAGAACAGAGGACGGGAGTAGAGTGACAGCATCTGGGGTTTGAACACTCAGTAGCTGCCTGAGAGGAGAGGATGTCTGAGCATGTGCGACCGGGACTGAAGAGCTCTCAGCCCTGGTTGTATCCCCTGGAGATGAGCTGTAAACAATAGATCACTAAAGGAGCAGCTAAAACAAAAACGGTGCAGAATTTTTAATAATAATGAATGGTGAAAATGTTTGTTTCATATGCAAGCTTCACACGTCAATTTTACTTCACGGCAAAACCCCTTTAAGGGTCCTCCAGGCGAAAAAATACACATCACAGATGGATAAGATATGGGAGTTAAAATGGTAACCTGGGTGACAAATAGTACGTAACGAAGCAACTTTCTTGGCAGAATTGCTGGATTCAACCGTGAAATGGCAGCAATTGGGGCACCTAGTGCATCTGATTCAATTTGAACCCATAGTTTAGAAAACTTAAACTTCTTAATTAAAGCTGCCTTTTGTTGAGAAAAAAATGAAATTTTTTATAGTCTCTGCCCAATGCTAAAGAATTCTGTGTAAAACCTGTCAGGTCAAAATAAATTCTATACGAGTGAATTCCTTAAGGGGTTTAGTTTCCAAAACCGGGTCACTTCTGAGGCGTGAAGGGGGTGGCGTACTATACCGATAGTTCGGGGGTCTTGCAAATCGAGAATGGCAGTCAACAATATTTCAGCAAAATCCGTACTCTAAAAGCCAAAAACCACCCTCTACTTTCTGAGCCTCAATGTGTGCCCAAACAACAATTTACGAGTGTATGGAGCACATTTCTTTACTTGGGAGAAATTGCCTAAAATTTTGGGGTGCTTTTTTTTTTTCCAAGACTCCTTGTACAAAATTAAACCTTTTTAGCTAAAACTGGATATTGTTGAAAATATTTTTTTTTTTCATTTTCACCGCACAAGGCTAAAAAAAACAAAAACAAAAACAAAAAACAACAACCTGTGAAACACCTGTGGAGTTCATATACTCATTACACCCCTGGAGATATTCCCTAAAGGGTGTAGTTGTAATAGTAGATCTTTTCAGGGGTGTTCATGAAGTTTTAGCACCTTAGGGTGACTGCAATCGTGAGAGGGTGCCTAAAAAAAAAGACTAATGAAAATGAGATTCTAAAATCTAATAGGTGCTCCTCCTATTCTGAGGCTTCTGGTTGAGACAAATAGCACACTAGGGCCACATATGGGATCTCTCTAAAAAAGGGAAATCAATATTGAGTTGCTGATAACATCTATTGTGTCTCAGTAAATAATTACTAAACATTTAAAATCTGCAAAAAAAAAAAAAGGTGGGGGGGGGGGGGATTTTTAAATTTCTCATCCATTTTGGTACAATTACTGTTAAACTTCATTAATGCTGTTTTGGATACCTTAAGGGGTGCTGTTAGATGGAGTCATTTACAGGGGTGTTTAACAAACAGGTCCCTCGAATCCCTGTGTTAACTGTATTGGTCCCTATTAAAAACAATCTATATTGGGAATTTACTAGTGCATGTGAAAAATTGCTTACATGTTTACATGGGGAAGTGGCTGGTTCCCAATTTGGTCTGTGCTCTCCCCTCCCCCCTGGAGATATGTGGAGTTATTTTTGTGGAGTTCTTTTTGTTAGTTGGTCACAGTGCATCACCATTTTTTTGCCACCCTTTGTTACATCTTTGAATTTGCTGGGTTTTCTGATGTGTTGATTTGTATAATCTATGCTGGTTTTGCTATACTTTAATAATTTTTGACAGGATAAAGGGGAAGTTCAATCCCCAAAACACATTGTCTGAAAAGTCCATTGAAATAAATATATATCTTACAGGGAATGTGTCATCACAAATGACTTATTGTTTAACTCACATTTTTATGTTCAACACATTTAAGAATTTTTGGTTATGTTTTTTTTTTTTAATTTTCCATATCACTTTCATTATTTTTTAATAATTCTTAAGTTCTGCAGTTTTCACTTTGGCCACTAAGCCTAATAATTGTCTGACACTTCCTGTTCTGTACAGAAAGATTCTCAGTAGTCTGCTCATTATCAGCACAAAGAGGGTCAAACTGAAAGGAGACACCAGGGAGACTAGATAACTCAGGATCCACCAGTCACAAGAGGAGATAGTCAGTTCATCCTTTTACCTCCCTGCACACTGATTTCTTCCCAGGTCACAGATCATGACTAGAAAACTCTCCTATAGAAGTGAATGGGACCGAGTCAGTCTTAAGTCTCCTATGAGCATGAACCTACTGTAAAGCATCTGACTGCTGTTAAAGCAGTGCAAACAAGGCCTAGTGGCAAAGTGAAAACTACAAGACTTAAGAATTATAAAAAAAAATATTGAAAGTGATACGAAAAAAAAAAAAAAATCCCTAAAAAATGTGTTTAACATAAAATGGGACTTAAACAATTACTCCTTTTTTGATGACACATTCCCTTTAATACATGGATGTCTTGGGATAATATCCTTTACACTGAGGACTTAAGACAATGGAAGCTTGACCATGTCTTGATATTTCTTGTGCATTTGCATTTATCGCTCAACTCTGGCATTCACCTTGGATTCCAGGTAGATCAAGTAGACTTTGAAGCATCCACTCATAACCACATGCTAGATTTGGTTGTGGCCTACATAACAATCTGTTCATGGTACCTGCCGTTGAGGACAAGATATATTGCTCTATGAAGCGCTCTTTTTTCTATATTATTATGGTTAATAATAAACAATGGACATTTTACCTAATTTCAAATTAAATGTAATAGCAGTGAAATTAAATGAGACCCTTATTTCATAACTCACCTAATCTTTGCAGGTACTGTACAGTTCTTTCGTGACCTTTCAATGGTGAATTGGCTTTTTTCGACTGGTCGACCAGAACCATAAGAGCTGCAGAAATGGTGTATTAACATATTGTTATAATGACAACATGCTGATCAGAACTATAGAGAATGCATTCATTTACACTATTACTTGACCAAGTGCCTTATGCAGTTTCTTGCAAAAATGACTGTTCAATGCAACAAATGTATTTATTCATTTACCTTTTTCGTGAAGGCCTTTCTTTTCATAGAGGATGATGAGCTCACTATACTTGTGTGCCTTCTTCAGCACATGTTCACTCTCTTCCACATGGCAATGATTGTTCTCTAGCCGCAGAAGAGGTGCCACCAGAGCAACATTGGTCTAATGAAGAAAGATCACATTACACTATCAAGCTATACAGGAGACTGTTTTTTTTAATTACATAGATAGGCCATAATATCCCATGTGGTACTACATTTTTATATTTCTTGCTTAACTCTGTATACTACCTCTATTTCCTGCACATGCACTGAGAGGCTATTTACAGATGAGTTACCAAAAGCAGAGAACACTCTTATGCACCAAATCACACAACATTTTACTTCTCCTCACATATGCTGCATCTCACCTTTTTAGAGAACATTTTACTTTATACTTACTTACTTTTAGCACTTGCATGTTTAAAGGGCATATTGCAACCACTATAAATACCTTACTAGAAGTAACCGCTAAACACAAAAAAAAAAAAAACATAAGTGCACTGGGAAAAATGTAATCACTGCTAAAAATCATTATATGCTGTATTTAAGCAATAATAAAGTTTTTATTGCACAAAAAGATGCCAATACAATAATAAATCGGTCAGGCAGAACAATTTCGGAGAACACCCTTTTTCAACTGAATAAAACCAAAAAAGGAGTCAGAGAAGAGATTGTTCCAGATGACATAGGATAGCCATGGCTGCATATTGGGAGGTATGTCATAATACATTTCCTCGAAAGTAGGCACACAGTGCTTCCCTAGGTAACAAATTAAATTTAAAGTCCAGCTTTATTCTTTCCATTTTATCACTTATGTTTTACACTTTAATCCATTAAAACAAAAACATTGAGGAAGATTAATACTGTATACTTACCAATATTTAGACGGTATAGACTAGACCACTTAAAAATGTGTCAGATTTATCAGTGTTGATTAATCTTGCCCATGTTTAGATAGTGTAAGTTTAGACTTTCTATTAGCTGGCTTAGTTTATGTCAATAATTGGGGTAAATGTTTGGCACATTGTTTCGATGCATGACAGTGTACATAAACACAAGCCCCTTTCAATGAAGTTGCACCCCTTTTTTTGAAAAAAAGCGCCAACCCTTATGTTAGACATGGTGCAGAAGTGTCTAAAAGCAGTCTAAAATACATAATAAATGTATTTAGTATACTACCTGTATTCTGGCAAAATTGCCATAGCAAATCTGCCCCGTTGTTACAAATCTGAAGAGAACACCACATATCCATTTATTTAGCAGCCGCTTTATGCTTTCACTTGAAACAATTACATTATTCATCACTGGTTAAGTCTTCAAATGACAACATAAAAAACATCTGGTCACCCACAGTCACCGATATCCAGCTGTCAATGTGGTGTCAAAAAGAAACCATAATTACAAAAACAGCAAACGCATCACACACTGTGATTACAGCCTCTGATGGATTCTCAGGTTTTGTGGACTTAGTGGTGGAAAAAAACAATGCTTATGCGAACCAGGCATGCAGAAACAAACTATTCTGTTTAACCCCTTACCGCTGCAGCCAGTTTTGGCCTTCCTGACAGCCTCATTTTTGAAATCTGACATCTGTCACTTTCTGTGAGAATAACTTTTTGACACTTTTACCTATTCAAATTATTCAGGGGCTGTTTTCTCGTAACACATTGTGCTTTAAGGTAGTAAGCAATTTGAGGGCTACAGGTTTCAGATTCCAAATTTATGTCTGGGTAGTTAAAGTCGCCCATAATAACAATCTCATTCTGATTAGCTACCTCATCTACAGTATTTGTCTGAGGAGTACATCTTCCATGGGTTCTTTTATAATTGGAGGCCTGTAGCAGACTCCTATTAGAATTACATTATTGTTATTACCCTCATGTATATTTACCCATAATGATTCTACATTTTCATTTCCTGTATCTACATCTCCCCGCAGTGTTGGCTTCAGACAGGATTTTACATAGAGACAGACACCTCCCCCCTTCCGGTGTTTACGATCTCTTCTAAATAAACTGTAACCCTGTAACCCAAATAAAAAAAATGTTTGTTTACCTAGCCCAACACTAAAAAAAAATTGTGAAACACTTGTGATGTTGATATCCTCACTATACCACTGAATATATTTCTTAAGGGGTGTAGTTTATAAAGTTTTAGCACCTTAGGGTGTCCAGTAATAGCGCCTACAGAAAATCGTAATGAAAATTAGACTGCCAAGTCCAACAGGTACTCCTCCTATTCAGAGGCTTGTGGCTGAGCCAAATCGCACACTAGGGCCACATATGGGATATCTCTAAAAACGGCAGAATTGGGAGAATCCATATTAAGTTGCATTTCTCTGGTCACATTTACCATGTTCCAGTGAAAAATGGATAAAAACTTAAAATCTGCAAAAAAGGAAAATTTTGAAATTTCTCCTCACCTTTGCTTTAATTGCTATGAAATACCTAATTGGTTAATCAACTTCCTACAAGCTGTTTAGAATACTTTAAAGGGTGTAGTTTCTTAGATGGAGTAATTTATGGGGGTAGCTTACATACAGGCCCCTCAAAACCACGTCAGAACTAGACTAAAAAAAAATATTCTATGTTGCAATATTTCTTGAAATTTTGCAACATCACTACTAAATTTCCACGCCCTATAATGTTGTTTAAAAAAAAAAAAAAAAAAACGACATTTAAAAAAATTATGCCAACCTACAATAGACATATGGTACATGCCAGTTATAAACTATTTTGTGTGGAATAACTGTCTTATATACAGTAATTTTTGAGCTTTGAAAATGGCACATTTTCCAAATTTTCACAACATTTTGATATTTTTCACAAAAACCAAGGATTGTATGGACCAAAATTTCTAAGTTAAAGCACAATGTCATGAGAAAACCTCATAATCACATGGCTAGGTAAAAGTATCAATAAGTTATTCTCACATGAACAGACACACGTCCGATTTACAAAATAGGGCTCTGTCAGGGAGGTCAAAATTGGCTGCAGCGGTAAGTGGTTACACCTGTTCAAGCTCTTCAATGTCTCTTTTGTGCACTGGCGCCTAAACCTGTACCCGATGTTCTCATCATGTGCATCCACATCCCTTTTAAAATACACCCAAAGATCTGAGTCACTTTGGCAGTTGCTGTCTGACTGGTTGCTGCAGTTTATCATCAATGGACTGATCACCCATCGTGCTTCATGGCTCTACAGCTTCCTGAAATGACTGTTTACAGTCCATCTGACAAGAAACTAAGGGTGGCGCTTTAGGATGAGAACGGTCAGGCAGCAGCTTTCAATCAATGGCTCCACTTTTAGCAGTGCAAAACAGAGAAGTAGGACTTTGGTGTTTTGTCTACAGATAATTCTTGAAGTCTCCCGAATATAGATTTTGACAATAAAGGATTAAAGAGTTGCAAAACTTGTATAGCAGAAACTTACATGCAAGTAACACTTTAGGAGGGTGGTGTCTATAATTTGCAAAAGCTTCTTTTTTGATTTAATGGTTGGGGTTCCTTCCATAAGCGGGGAGGTTGTAGAATGATGATCAGTGTCATTCAGCTTCTTAACCAGATGACTTCTTTTCTGTCAGTTTAATAAGTCCAGTAAAAAAAATATTTATATGTTAGACAAACAAAATAAGCAAAAAATCTTAGCAATTATCCCCCCCTCCTCCTAAATCGTCACCATCCCTGTAATTCTAATTTGGCTCATATTGCAAATACAGGCGGGAAAGAATTAAGAATTTTTCGCTATGTATACCATAAGATTAGTCAATTTCTCCTTACTACTCACCCTCCTGTGGCTGGCTACAAGAAAACCGACTAGAGTAGGAGCATTACCCCTACTGCTCTGTCTGCAATAGGTCACAAATATTTCTAAAACCCACTCCCTTGACTGTTTACCAGCCAAAATAGAAGAGCTCAACAGGATATTAACAGCTGTATTATATGTGGACATTTTAAAAGACTGTATGCTTCAGAAATACCGATAACCCTTCAGCACATGGTCCGCCGGGGCACTTTTTTTTTTTTTATCCTAATATGACCGCATTAATACCAAGACGCGCAGGCATTTTCAATTATGTCAGCTTGTAATAGGTTTTCCAATTTTTACAAGGTTGTTTGTGATTTTCGATTCGATAGTATAAACAGGGTAATTTTGCAATTTTACCACATATAAATGGGCACTAATATGTTGCTGTGGGGCTCTAGCAATCAAGGTTATTCATGTGAATATGAAATTTCAGCACGTAAAGTTTTCTAAACACATTCTTTTATTAATCCATATTAAAATTAGGACAATGGACATTTAATAAAAGGTGTTTAGAAGACTTCACGTGCTGGAATTTCTTACCCATGAATAACTTAAAGGTAACGTAAGCCAACTGGGTTTCCATGCACATTAATTGTTCCAAGGATTATGCAATGATACACATGCCAGATGTGAACCACAACCTATGCACAGGGCTGACATCCATTTGGCAGAGTAGGCAGCCGACGAGATCATGCCTTCTGCGCCGCTGTACAAAGCATGTAGGCTTCCGACCTAGGAAAAGCCAGGAGCTATGTTCTCGCGTAGGCGGTGTGATGACGTCACGCCGCTCAAGCTGGAAACTAGCTCCTGAAGCCAGTTCCACGGCAGGTGGCTGTGTACATACTGATCTACAGAGGACTGTATACCTACCTACACGGGGCTGTGTATGCACCCACAGGGGGCTACATTACCTACCTACTGAAGGATCTTAATACCTACGTACTTAATGGTGGGCATTACTACTTCCTACTTACTTAATGGGAGGCGCCCATAACAGAAGTAGGAATTAGAAGGGAAGTTCTGATAAAGTGAGAAGTTTAAGATGGTTGTGTGTGAAATTTTGCAGGGGCGAGTTATGGTCGTCATGGTGTTCTAGGTCGGATGGAAAAGAAAACGGAAACGGAACTAGTCAGAGAATGACTCAGATGACGTCTCCTGTGAGTCCCTGGATGTCAGGAGTTATTTTCCTTCTGTGTTGGATCAGTGTTGTATTTACGGTCATGTGGTGGTGACCTGAGCTTGTGTCTGACCACTATGCCGTCTCTATATGGCAGTGTTGTAAGTTTGATCTGGTTATCAATAATGCATATATTTACTCCTGTGACTAGTTGGACTGGTTGGGGGGGCCCAGTGCACAGCTCTGACCATGGGCCCATAATGTTTTTAAGATGGCTCTACCTATGCATCATTTGTTTGATCTAGCAATCACGAACACAACGAAAAATTTTAACAACGGTATAGCTTTTGAGAGACTAATGCTAATAAAATAAATATGGCTCAAATCCCTTTCACATTGCAAGGCTCCTGCGAGCTACATGTGAACTGAGGATAACTACATCCAATAGAGTGCGCTGTGGAGCTTCTCAGCTCTTTTCCCATAAGCCTTTGCTTTATGCAAAACAGTCAGTGAGGTCTGAATGGCAAGTAAACCCTCACACCAGCCAATTTATTGGTTCCTTTCCTCAAGGAGAGATTTTTCCCCTTTTAACCCCTTAAGGACCAGGCGTTTTTTTTTGGCGACACGTTCGTTTTTCCCCTCCTCGCCTTCTGAAAACCATAACTTCTTTATTTTTCCACCTACATAGACACGAGGGCTTTTATTTTGCGAGACAAGATGTGCTTTCTAATGGTGTTATTCACTATACTATATAATATACTGGGAAACCGCAAAAAAATTCCAAGTGGGACAAATTGTGAAAAAAAATGTATTTTCGCCATGTTTGCGGGGGTTTTGCTTTTACGGCGTTCAATCTACGGTAAATATAATGTGTTATCTGTATTCTTCAGGTTGTTACGCATCCGGCAATACCAAACATGTAGGGTCTCCGTTATGTTTTGGTACCGTAAAAAAAAATTCCAAACTTTTTCTATTTTTGAAATTTGCACCGCGGCGCCATTTTGTGCGACCAATAACTTTTTTGTACTAACACCTACGGACGTCTGTGAGGGGCATTTTTTGCGGGATGAAGTGCACTTTTTATCGCTAGCAGTTTGGAATGCATGCGACTTTTTTGATTTTTATTCCATTTTCTGAGTGACGTAAAATGACCAAAAAACGCAATTTCGGCGTTTGGAATTTTTTTTATTCTACGGTGTTCAGCGTACGGGATAAATGATGTTATATTTTTATAGATCAGACTTTTCGGACGCGCGATACCAAATATGTGTAACTTTTTTATTATTTTAAGGATTTTATTTGTAAAATGGGAAAGGGGGTGATTTGAACTTTTAATACTTTTTTTTTGTACTTTAAAACTTTATTTTTTTTTTTTTTACTGTAACATTGAGGCCACCTGTGGTACTTGACCACTAGGTGGCGCGATTGTTAATACAACCTAATGCATTGCATTAGGGTGTACAAAGATGGCGGTTTCCCACTTCCTGTCTGCGGACGGAAGTGGGGCAAACCGGCCAGGGTAAGTGACGGGAGCCTTCACAAGGCTCCCCACCACAATGCCCGGTGATCGGATCGGCGCAGCATAGCTGCGCTCATGCCGATCACCGCACTGATCGGTGCGCGGCACCGATCGGCGTTAATTCAGACGCCGCGGCCATCTTTGCCGCGGCGCCTGATGGGTAAAACAGCGCCAGCAGGCGGAGCCACCCGCCGGCGCTGTTACTGCTGGGTGTTAGCGGCGATTTGCCGCTAACACCCGGCGGCTGTGCGGGGGGGTCGCGGAGCGATCCCCCTGCAAAGCCCCTTAGCGGCCCTGGGACGTACTGATACGCCCAAGGTCGTTAAGGGGTTAAAATATAAGAATGAAAGTATTATAGATTGCCTTAAGCCTAGAGTGGAATTTTGTGCTTCAAATTAATTGGGGTACTACGCATGGACATAACTATAGCAATAGGGGCTGCTTTGGGGCCCAGAGGTTTAGGGGGCCCATTCAGGTAAAAGAACATTGTTCATTTGTGTAGGAAACAAGTAGTTAGTAGTTTTGTGCTATCTGGCCACTACTATGTGGGTTATCTGATATATAATGGTATTGTTAATACCTTTAATGATCAGCTTATACTGCTATTTTAGTTTATCATCATTATGTGGTGGGGTTCCATCTCATTTTGGTATGGGGCCCTGTGAATTCTAGTTATGCCCCTGGTACCACCTTACAGGATAAACTAAAGAACAAAGTCATATTTGGATTTTTTTTGTACTTCATTGGGTGTGAGCTGTGTCAACCAATGAATCAGACAAGAAAAGGATTTTACCGTAAATACAAAAATCCAAATTTCACTTCAATATCACTGGGGGATACAGACCTTGTTCTGTCCCATCGGGACCACTTTTGGACATTCCAAGAAAACTTAGGATGATTGGAAACCAAGGCATGTGCCTTCAGACCCCTGAAAGCAAGCTAAATATAAAAGGATGCGGATGTGCACCCTGTGGTAACAGAGAAGATAGGTTTAAATGCCTAACACACCTGCATAGCAGTGGCCAATGTCCCACCGAAGAGAAAGGTGGGAAAAAAAAAACACCCAAGTGAACAGGGAGATCCGCTATATAGTGCATGATGGAAAGGATACCATCCTCACGCCACATGTTGGTACTCATATTGACTAAACTAAATCTGTGTTTATCCTTGTTCTATAAGTGGATGAAAATGTTGTACCTTCCTGACGATACTCTACCGTACTTGTGATCTTCAACCTTTTTTGATTTTACAGTATACTTGTTTTATATTCTGAAAACTATTAATAAAGACTACAATTTAAAAAAAAAAAAAAAAAAAAGAAGGAAAGTATGCCATCCTGGACAAAGACAAACCATCCTGGAGAAAAGGAGGGATGTGAAACCACAATGTACAACGTCGCTAGCAGTTTCCAGCTCCTTTCATCATAGGTAGGCAGCAGGAGACAGGAGTTGATAATGAGGTTGCCCAGTATAGACATTGAATGACATATAGACAAGAACGACAAGACTGTCTACCAGTAGTGTGGAGTCGGTAAGCCAAAGCTCTGACTCCCAACTCCTCAATTTCCCCGACTCCCACATTACATACATGGCAAATGTTTAAGTGATAAATTTACAGTAGTAAAATGGAAACATCAGGCTTTTTATCACCTTATGATACAATAATCAAACTATTTATGTAGAATATACACTGACAAGCAAAATGGTAACAATATTTTGAACTTTCAGGCTCCATATCTCACCATCCACTACAGCTTTGAACTTGAGACTACCATCATTTTATAGACAATCATCTTACCTATCTTGTACATAAATTTGACTTGCAAGTATTTATCATCTGCTCAGTTTTGTAGATTCTTCCAAAATAAATGATAATAATAATAATGTAACTGCATTATCATAATTTTGCTCCTAAAAATCAAAATGTTAATTTTTATTATTTTGTTAGTATTTGGTAAATCCCCGTTTGATTTTTAGCTCTGTCTGAATCCTTCCGGGCTCTGTATCAGATTCAAACATGTCTCATCAAAATCTGATCCCCAGTTTCTTCTACACATTCCCAATGTTGGTACATACTTTACTTTGGTACGAGTACAGCTTTTTCTTCAACTCTACCCACAAGTGTTCGATTGGGTTGAGGTCTGGGGACTGAGGAGGTCAATACAGCAACTCTACTTCATTGTCCTTGAACCATTCCTTCTCCAACCTTGACGTCTGCTTCAGGTCGTTGTCCTGCTGGAACATTAGGTCATCCTTTTTATACCCATAGTACTCGAGTGCATGAAGTAACTCATCTTGTAGGATACTCACATATAGCTCAGCATTGAGATCAACATCGATCCTGGTCAAGTATCCAACATCTTTGGGTGTGAAACATCCTCCTATCATCAGGCTTCCTCCACCGAACTTGACAGTAACTTTAATTTCTCGATTCGTTAGCCCCATTCTTCCAAACCCATTTGCCCCATTAAAGCTCGACCGATTGACTTTCATCGCTCCAAATCACCCGTTTCCAATATTCCATTTTTCATACTTTTTTTTACAAACTTGAACCAGCGCTTATTGTGAGATTGAAGTCAAGGCTCCTGTGTAATGCGTGTTGCCCAGTGCTTGCATGGACGTCTGTGATTTCACTCTTACGAAGCCTATAAGTCGCCTCCACTGCTGTGTCTGTTGCGTTAGCACTGATAGGGCTCATCCCCACGGCAAAAGGACAAATACTGGTCGGTTTATCTGATGAGCAGAGAAAAGCCCTCCCCCTTCCCATTGATATGTTAATATTCCGTTCGAAAACCAGACAGAAGAATGAACATGTTCAATGTTTTTCAAACTGCCGGGCGGAAAACCCGTGCAGTGGGGACTGCTGCATGGGTTTTCCACAGCGGCCCGGTGTGTTAGTTTGCGGACGGTTTTTCAGACGGTCTGCAAAACCGCAAACCGTCTGAAAAACCGGCCGCAAACCGATGCCATGGGGATATGCCCATAGACCTTGTGATGAGCCGACTTGTTGACTCTGATATTTTGCCTGGACGTCCACCTCTTGGCTTTGGAATGGACGGACTTCATATCATAATCTTCCAGCTGTCATTTCATATTCTTCCAGCTCACATGATGCAGTTGGGCAATTTTCTTGGGTGAGAGATGCTATCGACGAGCAGGATGATGGGGCTTCTCTTTTCTTTGAAAATCTTCTTCACGGCTGGTTGAAGCAGTGACCTTTTGCATGAGAATCAGCCTAATAACACACTGAGCTATTAGATAATGTGAGAATAGGCTGAAATTTGTAGTAACAAGAAGAAAAAGATTGTCCCACCACCAGGAGCAAAACAGTAATAATGCAGTTACATGACAAGAATCTGCATAACTAAGCAGATGCTAAATAGTTGTAGGTCAAAGTTATGTTTGAGAGCCCAGATGTCTACAAAATTATGGGAGTCTCACGGTCAAAGCTGTAGTGGACGGTGAGACATGGAGGCTGAAAATCACAAGTTCAAAACATTGTTACCCTTTTGCTTGTCAGTGTAAAATATATTTATTGGATACGACTTTAGAACACAAAAAAACTTTTAAAAAATTGTAAAATCGGCAAAACGCTTCAGTAAGTGGGAAAACAGTTTTCAACAAAAACGTCCAGAATAACATTTGTGGAGTCTATGAATTTGTTCTGAGGAATAGTATCACCTCCATCAGATCCTTCATAGACTACCTCACATCCTGATCTCATTATTTCCAGGCTAGAGAATGGCCTCTCTACACTAACCTGAGTTGGTGGAAAAGCGGTGACCACAGGGGCAACATCTCTAAGAATCTCAGGGTATAAAAGAATTGCCTCATGCACAGGTCTGATGAACAGTTTATCCTCTAATTCTTTGAAAGCAAGTGAGAAATTTTGCTGAAATCTGGTCAATCTGTTTCCTATGGGATAGGAATCTTTCCCCCTGCGGCAACGCTTTGCTTGCTCCATGTCATCAATTACACTCCTCATGTGATGAGGCGGAAGATATGGGAGCAGTAGCACTGGCAAGACCCAAATTTCTCTTGCTCTTGGCACCGCATTGAACTAACTGAAAGAACTTATTATATATTTTGGGAGTCGGTCCATTTTTTAAATGACTCCCAACTCCTGCAAAATGGGCAGACTCCGACTCCATGACTCCGTGATGTCTACAAGGAGA
Organism: Phyllomedusa bahiana; assembly: GCA_025379985.1. NCBI lineage: Eukaryota > Metazoa > Chordata > Amphibia > Anura > Hylidae > Phyllomedusa > Phyllomedusa bahiana. The sequence goes on along the minus strand of JAODAL010010633.1, from coordinate 72,855 downwards.
AAAACAAAGAAAGGCACGGCAATGCAGGAGAGGAGTTTCCAGAGATTGTTTCACTGCCCGAACACAGCAGTAATAACAGTACAGATATACCCACCAGGCAGAGGGACCCATGGGAGATGCCACAGCATTTGGAAAGGGGAGAATGCAGTCCAAGAATCACATGACCACGATAACCTCCAGTGCTGCTATGACAACAGTGCCCATTTGGACCACGTCAGAACACTTAAGATTTAGGGAATGGTGCAAAACACTCTGACCTGAAAAAACTAGGACAAAAATTCTGTAGGAACGATTATCCCCAGTGCCAGACTAGGAAGAAAGAACTGACAAGCTAGAAAAGGGACAAAATCGCATAAGCAGCTAAAGATCTTACAGCAAATCACCATGTGAAAGGAGACTGGACCAAGTGTCCTGAATAGAACAGAACCTGCAATAGTCAGGCATTCCTGACAACCGGACAAAAACAAAAAAGGTATGACCTGTGAATGTAGACAGAGAGAAAAGTTTGGCCGCCAAAAGGGGCATGGCTAGAAACCTGGCCCCTTCTTCGTGCAGATAAGCCCTGACTCTGGATACATGTCAGCTATAGTTGCCTGTAATGTCTAAAGTTAATGGGGCTGTTGAATCCCGAGAAGGAATGGGCATGATTAGCCCTTGAGGGAAGTCCGCCAGATGTGAGCTTCAGTGCATTGGGCAACAGACCCAAGCATTGAGAATGGAGGAATGCCTACTTGGGCAGTGTCATTACCTTAAAATTCACTAGTGAGTTAAATAAAGAAACAGAGACCAGGACCTAGAGTTTCTCCTGGGCTGCAGAGGTGGGAAGGGTCTCAAATGACACATGTCAGGTCAGCAAATAGAAACCATAGAAGACTGAAGACATCTGCTTTTAATGAGACCTTATCATAAGCAAGGCTGATGGTGTCAAGTTCCCAGGGAAGGGAATGGCAATATAGTGCGTTCTGTCAAGAAGAGGGCCTCGTCACATCTCAAAGCTACATGGGCAACATGGTCAGGACCTTGCCCATTCTGATGAAAAAACTAATCTGGCTTAACAAGAGGAGATAGGTAGAAAACGAAAGGAACTGCCTGGAAGGATATACACTTACTCTGAGCCAGTAAAAAGCAAGCACCATCTGACCCAAAAAAAAAAAAAAAAAGAAGAGGAATCTGCAGGGCCATATCACCACCTTCAGGAGAAAAGGTGATAAGAGTCAAAAAGGCTGCTGAACCATGGCAGAATCCAGGGGAGAGTAAGAGAACAGCTATTGCATAGCAACCGAACACATGTTGTAGAACAAATAAGAGAAAACTGCAAAAACATAATTACTCAAAGGAAGGGAGTAATGTGGCAGAGTGCATGGTAAAGACAGATCAAGTCATCTAGAAAGAGGAGCTTGTATGACATACACTCACTTAAAGAAAAGGGTAAGGAAAAAGCCTGCATGTGCAGACCAGGGAATAGGAAGAGGGAAGGTAATGAGGAAATCATGAGACAGCAAAAACACATGTGCAGAACAGGCCTGCTGAAAATTAGAGTTTGAGCAGGCCAAAAACAAGGTAATAGATTATGAAACTGCTGCCACTGCAGTGGCCATGTAGAGCATGCTAACACCATGTAACACAACAAACATGTGGGCCACAAGCCACACAAATGCACATAGAATGGAACTACCATCCTAGAGCTTTAGTCACTGATGGCGTGGTAATATAATCACCTGTCCGGCGTCTTCAGGTGCATATCAATTCACCCATTCGGTGCATCGCACCAGAGTGGGGTTACCGGAAAAACACCACTTCTGCCGTGAAGGAAAAAAGGCATGGGTGACTGGTGCTAAGGAAACAAAAATTCCCTTCCGGCGTTGCAAGAAAACGGTATGGGTGACCGGCCAGAATGACGTGCAAGCCAGGGTCTGATTGTGTTCCCTTGGTTCTTTAGGGGGGATAACGTCTAAAAGTGGCAGCCATAATGACTACCCCCAACCCTTGATTGATGAGGATAAAGATGTCCATCACCACCTGCAAGAAGAAAAAAAAGAAAAAAAGAAAACTAAAATAAAAGATGCAGCAGACCTGCACACACAGCAGGTCATGTCTGCCTCCTACACAGAATAAGCCAAAAACAGATTGGCTCAGTGACTGCAATTGGGATATAAGATGCTGGGAGGAGCCTTCCCTTTTTTTTTGCTTAGTGCCTACTCCTAGTGTTAGCAGCTCTGTCCCCTAGCTTTTTGCAAACTGGACTTCTTATGGCTTTCTTTCAAAAATGGCTTTTTTTCTTGCTACTCTGCCATAAAGGCCGGAGTACAAAGTGTGGATTACAAAGTGTCCCCAATGATCTTGATGAGAAAAACCTATTTTAAAGTTTAGTTAAAAAAGTATAACAGCTGTGAAAACAAAGCTACAATTTAATAGCTACCAGGCTTATATAATGTCATACATAACAAAAGTTAAATAATGCAACAAAAAAGGAGATGAGGGAAGAGCGGGAGTGTTGCACAAGATGGCACATTACTATATTCCTTGCTACTGTGGAGTGACTTCTCACCTGGGTCAAATAATCTATAAGGGCTAGGTTGGCCTTTTCCAATTCAGCTCCTGAGAGCAATGGTACTGGGTTAGGGTATTGCAGCTGTTTCTTGTAGTCAGAAGGCAACAGATCTGGATACATCCCAATAACATGGGTTGGATCTGAAAAAAAAGAAAAAAAGTGAGGACGCCAAACAAGTGAGTTTACACATTGTTAATGCTCGTATAAAAGTCATGAATATTAAAACAATAGTGCCTTTATCAGTCCAGAAAGTAAAGAACAATGGCAGCACTGTTTCCAAATTCTTTGCCCCTCTCAATTATTGACGCTCAATTGCTCACGTCAGATCATCTTTCTGCCACAGTAAAACGGTTTCTGTGAGAAGTCAATGGTTGTCAAATAAAAGTGAAAAGTTTATTTCAGAGAAAACAAGGAGGAAACATTGTAGGAGGCAAGTAGAAGCTGCCTGGAACATCTATTTTTTCATTGGATTTTAAAGGTCTAGTTTAATGAACAAACTACCTGGTCACATGTAGTAAAAAAAAAAAAAAAAAAAAAAAAGAAGTGCATATCCATCTCTACGGTAACAAGCACTGAAGACCCTGAATGGCAAATATAGTGGGTTGAAAAAGTATTCATACCCTTTGAACTGTTCTCTTTTTAACCATTGCAGCCACAAACAAATATACTTTGATATTTTATGTGATAGAGCAACAAAAGGTAGCAAGTAATTGTGTAGTGTAAACAAAAAAAAGGCTTTTGCAAATTTTTGCAAAATAAGGAACTGAAAAGTATGGCGTGCATATGTCAATTCTTGTGGGACCACCTTTAGCTGCCATGACCGCTGTAAGTCTACCAGCTTTGTACATCTAGGAGGCTAGAATTTTTGCCCATTCTTCATTGCAAAATGGCTCTCTCTCAATCAGATTGGATGGCATACGTTTGTGACAAGCAATTCACAAGTCATGCCACAGATGCTCAATGGGATGTAGGTCTGGAGTTTGACTGGGCCATTATAAAGATATGAATATGCTTCGATTTAAACCATTCCATTGTAGCTTTGGCTGTATGTTTAGGGTCGTTGTGCTGTTGGAAAGTGAACCTATGCCCCAGTCCCAAATGCTTGCAGTGTCCCCTATCTTTATGCAAACTGGACTTCTTATGGCTTTTTTTCCTTGCTACTCTGCCATTAAGGCTGGATTTGTGGTGTGCACGACTAATAGTTGTCCTGTCCAACCTGAGCTGTGGCTCTCTGCAGCTTGTCCAGAGTGACCCCAGGCCTCTTGACTCCCTCTCTGACTAGCGCTCTCCTTATCTGGACTGGCAATTTAAGTAGAACAGTGCTCGGTGAAATGTTCAGAGTTTGAGCTATTTTTTTTTTAAACCCAGCCCTGTAATACACTTTGCAACAGCTTTATCCCTGAGCTGTTTGGTGTATTCCATGGTTTTCATGATGCTGTTTGTTCTACTATGTTCTCTAACAAACCTCAGAAGCCGTCACAAAACACTTCCCAAATACTTGCTAAGTTGTGTTTCTCTATCACATAAAATACATTTAAGTTTGTAGCTGTACATTTAAAAATGAGGAGACTTCCGGTTCCGACGCGTGTATGAACGGAGGCTGAGGTGAGGAGCTCCGGCCCCGTTCCTCCAAAATCGCTGCATCCCCCGCAGTGACCGGCACAATTAACGGCACTTTTTAGTGCCAGAGACACCCCGCTCATTCCGGTGATCGGAGCGAGCATCCTGAGAGCAGATGGGGAGCGGAGCGGGCATATATTCTCCCGACACAGCGGGACAGCATGGCGTCCAAGATGGCGCCCGAGCAGCAGCGCGCCACACGGAGCAGGCGCTCCTTACAGCTATCGGCGCAGGAGGCGCCCATATCAGAGGAGGAGGCAGAAGAGGTATTCCCCAGGCTGGGAGCTACTTGTAACGCCATGGCAGCTAAGGTAGCAGAACTACTGGCCCCAGGAATAACTGCAGCACTAGAGGCCACTATAACATCAACAGTGACAGCCTCAGTCACATCATCTATCTCGGCCACCTTATCTACTCTGCAGTCTGATGTGGACAAGCATACTACCCAAATTACGGAATTGGAGGAAAAATTGAGCTGTGTGGAAGACGAAATTGTGGGAGCCAAAAGTAATATGCATAAGCTGCTGAGGAAAAATGCTATGCTGCAGGAAAAAGTAGATGACCTGGAAAACAGGTCTAGAAGAAACAATATCACAAACTGAAAACTGTAAAGCCCGGAGACTTAGCTGAGCTGTGCTCTAAGGACATTCCTACCCTACTAGGTATGGACAGACAGCTGAAGGTGGAAAGAGCGCATAGAATTGGCCCGCCACATCCGGCAACAAGAGGAGGTGAGAACACTAGGCCTAGACCGGTAATAGTTAAATATCTGGACTTTGCAGAAAAGACCCTACTTCTTCAGGCATATAGAAAAGCTGGAGGTAAAGCGCAACTGCAGGGGAATAGGATGATGATGTTCACGGACTATTCAGCGGAGGTTGCGAGAAAAAGGCGCCAATTTAGAGACGTTTGCTCATCTCTAGTTAAGAAGCAACTCCGTTTCATACTCCAGTATCCGGCGGTGTTAAAAATATTTGCCACAGATGGAAAACCAACAATATGCTCGACACCTGAAGAGGCGGAGAAATTCTTGGAAAAAGCCCAGACGGGGAAAGATACTAGACAACAACAAGATCAAGAAAGTCGTCTGTCGCAGTATGCCAGAGGAGCTCAGTCACGTCCGCCCAGCAAATCCCGATACAGCTCAAGAGAAGCAGCCTCGCCATAAACTGCAGAAAGAGGGGAGATTTCAAGACCATCTAAGTGAAAAGATCATGGACTGGTCGGGACTGACGACAGATAAGGGTATTCTGATATGCTTGATTGAGGGTAGATGGGGAGACAGAGGAAAGTAGTATAAGGTGGTTCGAACTGAGTACTGGGGGGATGGGACAATAAGGGTTCAGATATATGTTGCATGGCATATGATTGTCTTTTGCTTTTTTTATATACAAGTTGGGGAAAATTGTGAAATGTCGGAGGGATCTGATAATTTGTCTTTAGAGTAGAAGGAGGAGGATAGGGGAGGAGGATAGGCGGGAGATAATGCTGCACGAAGAGCTTGGCAGTATGGTGACTGAGCGGAGGTTCATTTCACCACGTATACACGAAAAAAAGGAAAGTCACTGAATCGGGGGGGGGGGGGGGGTGGGAGGGGAAAGTTTGTGCTCCATTTGTTGTTGGGGACAGGTTGCAAGAGTTTAATGTTTTGGGTGATTTGCAGACCAGGTACTCTCATGGTGTGAAACTCAATTCCTTTGAGGTAGTAAGTTGGAACGTTAAGGGTTAAAATCACCACTAAAAGGATAAATGGTGCTGGGCATTTGAAGGGGCTCAAACCTGACAAAAGCTATTTTAAACAAGAGACGCATTTGGAGAATACCTGATTTTTTCGAATGCAGAAAGATGTGGGTAGGGGAAAGTTAGAGGGTGGGGGAGCGGTGGGGGGCAAGGCAGGAGTAATCACACTAATCCACAAGAATGCAACGTGCAAAATAATCACACATGAACAGGGAAGGTGGGTTAAGGTAGAGATGGACACCCCAGCAGGAAGAATTAGTCTGCATAATATTTACACACCAAACAGGAGAGATAGGGGATTCTTTAGGGACTGGGGTTATACAAGTATGGTAATAAGTCGGGCAAAATGTTAGCCAATTTGGTGAGAGGGAGACAAGGCGACTCCAATATTATGAGTCTAAAAGATGAAAAGGGAGAGGTAGCGAAAAACCCCAGGAAGGTGAACGAGATTTTACAGAGATACTATAAAGAGCTTTATACACAACCACCATACGACATGACGAGGGGAAAACAATTTTTGGAGGGGATACAGTTGCCAAAACTATCCAAACTAGACCTGGAAGGCCTAAATGCGGAGGTTACAGAGGAAGAAATAGCATAAGTTATAGGGAAATTTTCCCAAATGTAAGCCCCGGGTCCTAAACGGGCTGCCGGGGGACTTCTACAAGATATTGAAAGAGGATGTGACTCCGACCTTGAAAATAGTATTTGATTACATAATTAATTCCCAGAAGATGCTCCCTCGGGGGAAAACGGCATTTATAAAAGTATTACATAAGCAGGGAAAAAGAGGGCGTTGAAACCCGAATCATATCGCCCGATTTCTTTAATTAATCAGGACATAAAGATACTATCTCAAGTGTGGTCTAATAGATTAGCGGAACTTCTACCGAAATTAGTGGGAGATCACCAGATGGGTTTTGTGAAAGAGAGATCGGGGGTGAAAAATATAAGATTACTATTGGCGGCCCAAATAGCAGTGGAGAAACTTTGCAAACCAGAAAAAACACCGGCCTTCTTGGCGTTGACGCCGAGAAGGCTTTTGACAATGCCCAATTGGGAATGGCTAAATTTGGTAAATGGATAGGAGGGGTATAGGGATGTTTTAGATCATATGTCACCGCTATTTATAAATCCCGAGAGCGAGAGTAAACACCCTGGCTTTTTGTCGGAACCCATTTTGCTGCAAAAAGGCACTAGACAGGGGTGCGCTAATCGCCGCTCATCTTAATTGGCCTTGGAACCCTTTTTGGGCCTTACCCCTCAGAACAAGGAAATATATAGGGGAATAAAGGTAGGGAGTAAAGAATTAAGTTGGTATGTTTTGCGGACGACATGCTCCTCTTTTTGGAGGAATTAATAAAAAGACAGTTTAGGGAGGGTGATGAGTTACTTTTGGGTAATTGGAACTTTTTCTTAAAATTTAAATAAAGATAAAAGATATTATATTGGGGAAAAGGATAGAGGGGAGTTGAACGGGGGGGGAAAGGTTGTGTCTTTTTCACTTTGAACATATCTGGGGGTTAAAAATAGGGCTCTTCTCAACGATTTTAAAAATTTAAACTATCTTCCTTTAGTCAGAAAATAGTGGAGGAATTGGAGAGATGGAGGGGGCTTCCGTTATCATCATGGGGGTATACATTGATAAAAGGTCAGTTTCGATAGATTATTGTACCCCATTCAAAATATGCAATGCTATTGAAGCCAAAGATGTAAACAGTGAAGGGCATTTTCAGCTTTATTTGGAGGGTAGGAGGGCAGGAATCAATTTAAAAATGTGAACCAGAGAGAGGGCAGGGGGAGTCAATTGCCAGAATTAGGTTATATAATTTGGCGGCTTTGTGGCGACATGTAAAATGTTGGCTACAAAGAAACGAGCTTCTTTTCAATCTAGAGGTGGAGAGACAGTTAGCAAATCAGTGGGATCTGGTGGTCCTACTGCACACCCCGTATGGTAAACAACCAGGGGCAGTGAAAATTAACTTAGTGTTCAAAGATACAATAGCAACATGGCGCCAGGTCAGGAAGCTATTCAATAGACCTATGTATGTTACCAGACTCATGCCGTTGTGGTCGCTACCCGAGTTCGGCCCGGGGAGAGAAAATAAACTCCTGGAATGCTGGAAACAGAAAGGGATACGGACCTTGGGGGATTTGCTAATAGGTCATTTGGCTACTTGGGAGCAAGTCAGATCTAAGTTCCTGCTGGCAGAAAGTCATAGGTTTCAATATATTCAAGTCAAGAGCTTTTTAAGTTCAAAACTAAAAAACGTAAGTAATATAAATGATCCGGCAGAATTCGAGGAGATACTGAAAGTGACGGGAGGACGAGGGGCGCTATCCAAGATATGTAATAGTATACGGAGGGGGGTGACAGAGACATTGGCGACCAAGGTCTTTAGAAAATGGGAAATAGAGAAGATGCACCCATTAGTGATAAAATAGTTAAAAGGGGAAAGGAGTGGTAAAGGCAGCCACTGTTAGTGAGCAATGGAGAGAAGTGGTATTCATGATTAGCACACAGGGAAACATATGCATTTAATCTGCCTCGTACAAACGGGGACTCAGTGTACCTGACATTTTTGTCCAAAATGTGGGGTGGATAAAAGGGTGGGTTACTACATTGCATGTGGGAATGTTTAAACGATTCGAACTTCTGGAAAGAGGTGGTAGGTATATTACACAGGTCAGGGACCCAAAAAATCCCGCTTACGCCACAAAGTTGTCTCTTCACTATATCTTGGTCAAGAAATCAAGGGGTGAGGGGGAAATGTCATTGTGCAGGGATAAAGGGACTCATTTGTCACTTGTGATTGCAAAAAAAATGATACTGAGACACTGGTTGGAGAAAACAGGTCCGACCTTGGGAGAGGTGACAATTACTTTGAAACAATTATTCTTTATGGAAAAACTTGATGCAGAACGCGATAAGGATAAATTAACAGAACAGTTTTTTGAGAAATGGAAAAAATTTATGCTGGATTCATTTGATGACCAGGAGAAGAGGGATATAGTGGAGCCTTTTAGATATTCAGCTTACTATCTAGAGGAACGATTAGCAAGTACTTTAGGAAGGTTGGAGGTTGGCACATGAGAGGAGAAGGGGAGGGGAAGTTGTATGCACATCACAGAGGGTTGGGGGGAAGTTTAGGGATTTAAGTTTTGAGATAGTGGTATTGGAAAGATGAGAGATAACCAGGACATAGAGAATAGGGATAAGAGACGTGATAGGGGTATCAGGCTGTATGGTTCTTCGCTTAAAATGCGATTCGCGAGATGTTTACAGAATGGTGGTTGGATATCAATGCACACGTTTATCTGTAATTCTTGAATGCATTACTGATGTAAATTTTGTGAAAACTCATTAAAAAAAAAAAAAATGAGGAACCGTTCAACAGGTATGAATTCTTTTGCAACCCACTGTACATCTTACAAAGAAAAACACCAAATAACTTTTGGTTTGTTTACATGCAACAAAATATCAGGGATAACTGTAAGCAAAATAAACTCAGAATGAGCTCCTATATACCTTAGGGGCAAAAGTAGTATTTTAGTAAACCGACTGAGGGGGGACACTATCCAACTATGCCAAGTAGCAGTTTTCAGTTTCAAGAATCAGTTTTGTTTACTGTAACAAGCATTTTATAATTTGCACTTGGTTAATCCTTACAGTGCAGAAATAAAAATATGCAGAATACCTGCTTCCCTATGTAACATAGATAAATCGACTTTAGCTGGCATCTCTTTTGAAATTAAAACCCAATAGCAAGCAAAACCAATGCTCGAAGCATGCTGCCAGTGTCGGTGGAAGAAAGTGACTTTACAATGCTTATGTGTAGCAGCTTTTTAACCCCCTTTAAGCCGAACGCCTGAAAAGTAGTTACTGACCAGAACATTTTTTTAGTTTTGGCCTCCTTGCGTTTAAACAGTTGTAACTTTTTTATTTTTTCAATGACGCAGTTGGATGAGGCCTCGTTTTATTCGAGACAAGTTGTACTTTATAAGGAATAGTTTAAGTACACTTATAAATAATTGCAGTATTTTTTTTTTATTTTGAAAAATTTTTTTGGGGTTTTTTTAGTTTTTTTTTTTACACCATTCACATTTAACACTTAATAACTTGTTAGATTAATTCTACAGGTTATTACGGTCGTGTGGATACCAAATATGTGTAGGTTTTTTTGTGCGTGTAATTTAATGTACAATTATTTTTTATTAAATATTTATTTTTATTTTATTATTTATTTTTTTTATTCTTTTTTTTACACTTTTTATGGTTTTTTTGTACTTTTTTTTTGACTCCCATGAAGGGAGAACTGTTTAACATTTTTTTTTTTTTTTTACACTTATAATGTATTAGCATATTTATATATGCTAATACATTATAATCTGTGTCACTCTGACACAGGCAGTGATTAGGACAGCACACAGTGCATCCTAATCACTGGCTTCTTACACAGACAACTCTGGGCCATGCTAGGTCCCCAGAGCTGACTGTGCAGCCGGTCCCTGAGCTCTGTCGGGTGACCGGGCGTTCCGATCACCCGACAGAGCAGGGGATCCCTTTGATTGCGCTGCGGTAACGCACCACCACAATCAAAGGGTTAAAGCATCGGGTTGCGGAGGTTTCCTCCGCTCCCCGATGCCTGCAGGAGATGCTCTGGGATCGGGGCTGTGTAGTTCAGCCCCGATCCTAGCGCAGCTGTGGCGCCGGGCGCCGCAAACCCCGATGTCTGCAGCGACGTCAAAAGACGTCGCTGCAGACGAACGACCCGCACCGGCCGCCGTCAAAAGACGGTGCGCGGTCGTTAAGGGGTTAAGTGAAGAGCTGCAGCACCGACATTGTCACTGTGTATACAAACCTGCAAGCCAATCCTCCCAGTCTAAGTAAGTGCGCTTAATTGATGCCAATGTAGAACTTGGTTATGTACACATGTCCAGCACTACAACACCAGACTTGGAAGAAGTCCGTGACTGCTGTAATAAGGTAAAAACACCAAAAATGCATCTACTCTACATGAGTTAACACAGACAAAATGTAACTTATATTAATTGCTGGACAAACTACAGTTATATGTGGCTTGCTGTAAGCATTCCAGTAAGCATTTTGTGGCCAAATGCCATCTACTACCCTTTCTTCAACTGCAATATTTACATTGGCGGGGATTTATTTCTTTGTGATTTGTTAACCCTTATCAGTCGATATACAGTTAGGTCCATAAATATTTGGACAGAGACAACTTTTTTACCAGGGCTGTGGAGTCGGCAAGCCGAAGCCCCGACTCAGACTCCTCAATTTCCCAAACCTCCGACTCCTGACTCCCTCATACACGGCGAATGTTTAAGTAATAAATTTACTGTAGTAAAATGGTAACATCAGGCTGTTTATCAACTTATGATACAATAATCAAGCTATTTAGTTAGAACAGACACTGATAAGCAAAAGGGTAACAATGTTTTGATCTTTTAAACACTTGTGGGTAGAGTTGAAGAAAAATCTGTATTTGTATCCAAGTCCAGTCTGCACCAACATTGGGAATGTGTAGAAGAGACCTGGGATCAGATTTTGGTCAAGATGTGCTTAAATCTGATTCAGAGCCCAGAAGGATTCAGGCAGTGCTGAAAACCAAAAGGTGGATTTCCCAAATACTAACAAAATAATAAAAATTAACATTTTGATTTTTAGGAGCAAAACTATAACTAAGCAGATGCTAAATATTTGCATGTCAAGTTTTTGCATAAGATATGTAAGATGACTGTATATAAAATTACAGTAGCCTCATGTACAAAGCTGTAGTGGATGGTGAGATACGGAGCCTGAAAGTCACAAGTTCAAAACATTGTTACCATTTTGCTTGTCAGAGTAAAATATATTTATTGGATATGACTTTAGGACACAAAAATATTGTAAATATGCAAAACACTGCAGGAACATTCGTGGAGTCTCTGAATTTGTTCTGAGAAATAGTATTGCCTCCATCAGATCCTGCATACATAACCTCACATCTGATCTTATTATTTCCAGGATAGAGAATGGCCTCTCTACACTAACTTGGGTAGTTGGCAAAACGATAGGGCAACATCTCTAACAATGTCATGGTATAAAGGAATTGCCTTAGCCACAATCAGTTTTGATGAATGGTGAAACTCTTCTACTTCTTTGAAAACAGGTGAAAAATGTTGCTGAAATGTGTTTGCCATGGGAGCAGAATCTTTTCCCCTGGGGCAGCGCTTTGCCTGCTCCAGGTCATCAATTACACTCCTCATGTGATGAGGCTGAAGATATGGGAGAAGTAGCACTGGCCGGACCCAATGCCTCTTGCTCTTTGCACTGCATCAAAGTAACTGGACCCACTTATTATATATTTTGGGAGTCGGAGTTGGTCCATTTTTTGACGACTCCGACTCCTGCAAAATAGGACTCCGACTCCACAGCCCTGATTTTTACATTTTGGTCCTGTACATTACCAGAATGAATTTTGAACAAAATTCAGAAGAAGGAGTTGAAGTTCATTGGATTGAGCAAAATGATTGCATAAAAATGTGAGGAACTAAAAGTATTATTTTTTTTAAACACAATCCCTTCTTTGTAGGGGCTCAAAAGTAAAAACGGACAAATTAAATAATTGTAAATAAAACGTTAATTTCTAATACATGGTTGAAAACCTTTTGTTGGCAATTACTGCCTGAAGACTTGAACATCCCCAGACACTGCGTTTCCTCCTTTTTAATGCTCTGCCAGGCCTTTACTGTAGTGGTTTTCAGTTGCTGTTTGTTTGTGTGCCTGTCTGAAGTTTAGTCTTTTACAAGTGAAGTGCATGATCAAGTGAGTTGAGATCAAGTGACTGATTTGGCCATTCAAGAATATTCCACTTCTTTGCTTTAATAAACTCATAAAGCGTTGGCTTTATGTTTAGGGTCAATGTCCATCTGTATTATGAAACGCTGACAAAATCGTTTTGGCTGCATTTGGCTGGATTTGAGCACACGGTATGTCTCTGAATACCTCAGCATTCATCCAGCTGCTTCTGTCCTGTGTCACATCAATAAACACTAGTGAACCAGTGCCAGTGGCAGCCATGTAAGCCCAAGTCATCACATTGCCTCTGCCTTGTGCTTTACAGAGGATATGGAATACTTTGGATCATGAGCTGCACCACGCCTTCACCATATTTTTTTCTTCCCATCATTCTGCTAGAAGCTGATCTTGGTATCATCTGTCCAAAAAATGTTCTTCCGGTACAGTGATGGCTTTTTTAGATGTTTTTTTTTTGGGCAAAGTCTAATCTAGCCTTTTTATTCTTGAGGCTTATGAGTGGCTTGCACCGTGCAGTGAACCCTCTGTATTTACTTTTATGCAGTGTTCTCTTTATGGTTGATTTGGATATTAATACACCTACATCCTGGTAGGTTTTTTTCACTTGGTTGGCTGTTGTGAAGGGATCTCTTCACCATAGGAAATTATTCTGCAATTATCCACCACTGTTGTCTTCCGTGGGTGTCCAGGTCTTTTTGCATTGTAAAAGTTCCCCCATTTCTTTTTCTTTTTTTTTGGGGACGTCCCAAACGGTAGATTCTCCCACTTCCTTATGGGTGTAAAATTTTCTCAGAGGGTTTTTTTTTTTGGTTTTCACAGCTTAAAAAGGGGCTTTGTTTCAAAGCATGGACCCATTTTTTCCCTTCACAGAAATTTATCTTTTCAAATGCAAGCCCCCACACCCCAAAAAATCCGGGCCCTTTTTATCTGCTTAATTAAAAAATAAAAAAGGGGGAATTTGCCCACCAACTGCCCATGAAACGCCCCCTTGAGCCCAATTGGCCAATTATTTTTGGTTTCCCCTTAAAACCCCCTTTTTCCGCCAGAGCCACCCTTTGGGCCCACCGGGGAAGGGGCCCCTTTTTTTTAAATCTGATGGTCACTGTACGGAGAATAATTTTTTGACACTTTTATTTTTAAATTTCCTTTTGTGATTAAAGGGGACTTTTTTTCTCGTAAACACATTTCCCTTTAAAAGGCCCATAAAAAATTTTGGCCCAAAAAAGTTTTTTTTTATTTGTGAAAAATATAAAAGGGAATTTGGAAAAAATTTTTGAAAAATTTACCAGTTTCAAATTTCCAAAAAGTTTTTGTGTGTAAACAGATATTTTATTCCACTCAAAAATACCCTTATAACTAGCATAAACCTTGTCTATTGTAGATTGGCATCTTTTTTTTAAAATGTCTTTTTTTTTTTTTACGTCTTGGGGGTTTAGAAATTTTGTAGTAATTTAAAATTTTCAAAAAAAATTTAGCAAAATACATTTTTTTAGGGGACCAGTCCATTTTCTAACGTGATTTTGATTGGCCTGTATGAAGATACCCCCTAAATGATTTCATCAAAGGGAAACTACCCCCCCTTAAAGTATTAAAACCCGGGCTTTTTAGGAAGTTTTTTAACCCATTAGGAATTTTCACGGGAATTTAAAGAAGGGGGAGGTGAAATTTCAAAATTTCACTTTTTTTTGCAGATTTTCCCAAATTTTTTTCCATTTTTCCCCAAGAAACGGTTTATGTGACCCTGGAAATGCAACTTAATATTGTTTCCCCCAAAAAGTGGGGCCCTTTTTCCCGAGAAAATCCCCTTTGTTTGGGCCCAGTTTCGTTTATTTGGCCCCAACCAAAAAGCCCCCCGAGTAAGGAGCACCCACTGGACTCTGGGGGGCTCATTTTCCCTTAAAAGATTTTATTTAGGCGCCATTTCAGACGCCCTTTAAAGGGGTTTAAAATTTTTTAAAACCCCTAAAAAAAACCCCATATTGGAAACAAAACCCCTTAAGGAATATATCCGGCGTGCCCCGAGTAATTTGCCCCCACAGGTGATTTACAATTTTTTTGGGGTTTTTACAAGGAAAGCTGGGAAAAAAAAAAACACTCAAAATTTTTTACACAATTTCTTCCAGTTCGGCAATTTCCCTACATTTTGGTTTTTAAAACTGGGTGTTTGGGCAAAAGGCAGGGGGGTACAAGGGGGGGAGCGGGTATTTGGCTTTTGGAAAAAAAGATTTTGGTGGGGCCATGTCGCATTTTTCAAAGCCCCCAAAGTACCAAACAGGTGAAAACCCTTTTCCGGGAAATCGTCCCATTTTTTGGGTTCCCCAAAAAAACCCCGAGATATCATCTTTGGGGCGTACGTCATTTTTGGGGGGCCCCTGGTGTTCCCTAGGGTTTTTTTTTTCAGGGATTGGGCTATGAAAATGGGGGGGGAAAAAAAAAAGTTTCCCCCCATTGTTATTTGGGCTTCCCCTTTTTTTCTGAAAGGGGGCGTTATAAGACAAGCCCCGCACAAAGACGTTGTATGCACTGGTCCCCCCATGGGCAACTGTCCAGTCAAAGGAGCCCCCCCAATTTTCATTGTGGGATCATGAGGGCACAGACCGGGCCCCGGGAAGTTAAACTTCAGTTTTCCCCAGCCCTTTTTGGGAGGAGATTTTTTGCTGCACAAATTGTGCAGCAGGCGCCGGGGGAAGCAGGCAAAAAAGGGGCTCCCCCCTCCTGCCTTTCGCTTTAACCCCAAATATCTTAATTGATACGCGATTTAAGGGGTTTAAAAACACCCGGGGCCCAAAGCTAATCCGGGCCGGGGGGTGATGGGCATGAAGCCAGGGGGGGAAATTTTTAAGGGTTTAGTCCCATGTGGGCAATCCCCCCGCGGGGGGCTCGCCCCCCAAGCCCGGGGCCAGGAAATATGCTACTTCCTTTTGGGGGAAAGTCACTTCCCGGCAAAGGGGCGTATGCATACGTCCAATGCCGGGAAAAAGGTTTAAAAAACGGGGTGGCACATTTTTTAAAAGACTAAAACCTCCAAAAATTCCCCTTCTTCCAAATTTTTTTTTGGGGAATCCCCCAAAAGGGGGAAAGCTAAAAAAGTCTGGAATTGATGCCCGGGGCCATTTTTAAAAATAAAAATTAAATATGTTTCAGAAAAACGGGAAAAAATTTAATGATAAGATTGTAGCTAAGGTGGCAATTGAAACATGTCGGGTTAACCTATTCTACTACTGATAGGGTAATTAGGGTGCTAATCAGGGTGATTGCCCTGTATTTAGGCAAGTGTCAGCTAGACTTGTGAGGACCTTAAAGGGGCAGGCTAGATTTAAATTACTCTTCCTCCTTCCCCCTATGACATTTATTCTAGTTGGAGTTTGTCTTGGTGGTTTTTAACCCCTTACCGACAATTGTCGTACTCATACGGCAATGTGGGGGTGGGGGTTTCCCCGGGAAAAATTCCCGGGTATGAGTACTAAGGCGATTTGCGCCCCTCCCCAAGCGGAAGCCCCGCAAGATCGGCATGGAACCGGCGGTAAAATTCCCGCGGGAAATCATGCCCCCATCCCCCACCGGGGAGTGCGCTCCGGCCGCGGGGGATTTAAACCCCCCGATTTTCGCGACATCGTGGGTCCGACATCGCGGCTGCGGGCCCAGGAATTTGAGCCCCTTTGCTCCCCCGCCGTCTCGGCGCGGGTAACGGCGCTAAACCGCCGGTACTTTTCCCTCCTCCCGGGACACCCCGGGATCTGAATGAAAAGCATCCGGGTTGTCGGGTAAACGTCACAAAGCCCACGATGCATTGTGGGCAGCGTGACGGGAACGGGTTTGCCATGGGACCAGGATACAGCTTTAAAACTGTTTGGCCGTATTCCTATTTATGAATGATCTGGGCGAAGTTTTATGCAATTCCCCCCTGGGGGAAAGTGTAAAAAGTATGAAAAAAATTTAAAAAAAATGTAAAAAAATAAAAAACAAACAAAAAAAAAAAAAAAAAAAAAACACGTACATCGCCCTTTTTTTTCCCCTTTTCAAACGCCAATCGCCCTAAAAAAGATCAAAAATAAATAAAGTAACCCCTATTTGGTTTTCCCCCGCTGCGTAGCACCCCCCCCTATAAACTGTTATTTAAATTTTCCCGTACGGTGAACCCATAAAAAAAAAACCCCCAAAAAAAAGTCACAGAATAGCGATTTTTTTTCATCCCCCAGCACATTTAAAAAGGGGGTAAAAAATAAAACAACTCATATCCCAAAATCAAATTTTATGCCCAAATTTAAAAAGTCAGGGTTTAAACCCGCAAAAAAAAAGTCCTTTCACAGCTTCCCGTTTCACCCGGGAAAAAATTTAAAAAAAGGGTTTTGGGTATTTGAAGATAGCGATGCATAAAAATTGTTTTTAAAACCAAAAAAAAACTTTTTTCAAAAAAATTGTGCTTTTAAATAAAAAACGACATAAAATTGGGGATCAACGTAATCGTCTCAAAAACCCCCAATTTAAAAATAACCTTTTCATGATACTGCCGGTGAAACGTTTTTAAAAATAAAAAAAAAAAAACACTGCTAGGATTGCCCGTATTTTTCTTCACCCACCTTCCAAAAAAAAGATTTAAAAGCGATCATAAAGTTTGGGCCCCCAAAAATATTACCAATAAAAACGTCCAAATCATCCCGCAAAAAAAAAATCCCTAAAACGCTCCCTAAAAAAGAAAAAAAAAAAAAGTTAAGGCTCTTTAGGGGCCGGATTTATGCCAAAAAACGTGTTTTTTTCCCCCTTAAAAAAAAATTTGTTTTTATTGTGTTAAAAAGCAGTAAAAAATTAAACAAATTTTAAAAATTTTGGTTTTCGCTTTTAATCGTATCAACCTTTCTAGTAAAAAATACATGTCCCTTTAAAACCGAAAAAGTGACCGCTGTAAAAAAAATAAATTAAAAAAAAACTAAACCCGGATTGCTGTATTTTGGGACAAAAACTTTTCCCCAAAAAACCCTTTAAAAAAAAAGTGAATTTAAAAAGGGAAAAATATTTCCCCCCGTAATGGTATCAATTTAAAAAAATTCAACCCCAACTCCTAAAAAAAAAAAGCCCCCCAAGGGCTTTCCCTATGCAAAAATTTTAAAAAAAAACTATGGCCCTTTA
>JAODAL010010633.1:0-50000 GCA_025379985.1 Phyllomedusa bahiana | reverse complement strand
CCCGGGGTTTTTCCCCCCCCCCCCCCCCTTTTTTTGGGGCCCTTTTTTTCCCTTAAATTTCCCCCGGGGGTTTTCCC
The DNA here is from genome assembly GCA_025379985.1 of Phyllomedusa bahiana. Lineage (NCBI taxonomy): Eukaryota > Metazoa > Chordata > Amphibia > Anura > Hylidae > Phyllomedusa > Phyllomedusa bahiana. The sequence goes on along the minus strand of JAODAL010010633.1, from coordinate 49,923 downwards.
CCGGGGTTTTTCTCCCCCCGGTTTATGGAAAAAACCCCCGGGGGGGCCCCCCTTTCCCCCCTTTTTAAAAAAAAAATTTTTTTTTTTAAAAAACCCCCAAAAAATTTTTTCCCCCCAAAACCCCTTTAACCAATTTTTTTGGGGGGAAAAAAGGGGGTTTTTTTTTTTTTTTCCCCCCCCCTTTTTTCCCCCTTTCCCCCCGGGGGGGGGGAAAAAAAAAAATTGTTTTCCAAAAAAAAAATTCCCCCCCCGGGCTTTTTTTTTTCCCTTTTTTATTTTTTTTTTTTTTTTTTTTTCCCCCCCCCCAAAAAATTTAATTTTTCCCTTTTTAAAAATTTTTCCTTTTTTTTTAAAAATTTTTTTTTTTTCCCCTTTTTAACCCCCTTTTTTTTTTTAAAAAAAAAAATTTTTTTTTTTTTTTTTAAAAAAAAAAAAAAAAAATTTTTTTTTTTTTGGGGAAAAAAATTTTTTTAAAGGGGGTTGGGGTTTTTAAAAAATTTGTTTTTTTTCCCGGTTTTTTTAAAAACCCTTTAAATTTTTTCCCCCTTTTTTAAAGGTTTTTTTTTTTTTTTTAAAAAAAAACCCCCCCCTTTTTTTTGGGGGGGGCCCCCCAAAAAAAAAACCCCCCTTTTAAAAAAAAAAAATTTTTTTTTCCCCCCTTGCTTTTTTTCCCTTTTTTTTTTTTTTTTCCCCCAAAAAAACCGGGGGGTTTTTTTTCCCAAAAAAAAATTTTGGGGGGAAAACCTTTTTAAAAAAAAAAAAATTTTTTTAAAAAACCCCCAAAAACCCCCCCAAAAAAAAAATTTTTCCCCCCCCCTTTTTTTTTTTTTTTTTGGGGGGAAACCCCCCCCCCCTTTTTTAAAAAACCCGGTTTTTAAAAAAGGGGAAAAAAAGGAAAAATTTACAAAAAAAAATTTTTTTAAAAAAAAACCCCCCCTTTTTTGCCCCCCCCTTTTTTTTTTTTTGTTTTTAAATAGGGAAAATTTTTGAAAAAAAAAAACCCCAAATTTTTTTTGGGGAAAAAAATTTTTTCCCCCCAAAAAAAAGGGAAAAAAAAAAAAAAAAAATTTTTTTAAAACCCCCCCTTTTTTTTAAAAAAACCCCCCCCCCAAAAAAATTTTAAAAAAAAAAAAAAATTTTTTTTTAAAAAAAACCCCCCCGGGGAAAACCCCCTTTTTTAAAAAACCCCCTTTCCAAAAAAATTAAATTTTAAAAAAAAAACCCCCTTAATTTTGGGAAAAAAAATTTTTTTCCCCCCCTTTTTAAAGGGGGCCCTTTTTTAAAAAAAAACCCAAAAATTTAAAAGGTTTTTTTTGGGGAATTTTTTAAAAAATTTTTCCCCCTTTTTTTCCCCCAAAAAAATTTTTTTGGGGCCCCCCCTTTCCTTCCAGGGGGGGGGGGGAAAAACCCCCCAAAAAAAATTTTTAAAATTTTTTTTTTTTTCCCCCCCCCCGGGGAAAAAGGCCAAACCCCCCTTTTTAAATTTTTTAAAAAAAACCCCTTTTTTTTAAAAATTTAAAAAAACCCAATTTAAAATTTTTTTTAATTGGGAAAAAAAACCCTTTTTCCCCAAAAAACCCCGGGGGGAATTTCCCCCAAAATTTTTTTTTTTAAAAAAAACCCCCCCCAAAAAAAAAAAAAAAAAGGGGGCCCCAAAAAAAAAAAAAACGGGGGGAAACCCCCAAAAATTTTTTTTTGGGGCCAAAGAAAACCCAAAACCCCCCTTTTTTTAATTTAAAAAAATTTTTAAAAAAAAAATTTTTCCCCCGGGGAAAAAAATTTAAAAAAAAATTTTTTCCCCCCTTTTTAAAAAAAAAAAACCCCCCTAATTCCCCCCCCAAAAAAAATTTTTTTTTTAAAAAAATTTTTTTTTCTCTTTTTTCCCTTTTTTTTTTTTTTTTAAAACCCCCCCCCCCCCCCTTTTTTAAAAAAATTTTAAAAAAGGAAAAAAAAAAGGGGTTTTTTTAAAAAAAATTTTCCAAAATTTTTTTTTTTTTAAAAATTTTTTTTAAAAAAACCCCCCAAAGGGAAATTTTTTTTTAAAAAAAAAGGGGGGGGGTTTTTTTTTTTCCCCTTTTTTTTTTAAAAAAAAAAAAAATTTTTTTTTTTAAAAAAAAAATTTTTTTCCTTTAAAGAAAATTTTTTTTTCCCCCCCAAAAAATTTAAAATTTTTTAATTTTTTTTGGGAAATTCCCAAAAAAAAAAAATTTTTTTAAAAAAAAAAAAAAAATTTTAAACCCCAAAAATTTTTTTTTTTTTTTTTCCCCCAAAAAAATTTTTTTTGGGGGAAAAAAATTCCCAAATTCCCCTTTTTTTTTAAAAAAAAAAAAAAAATTTTTTTAAAAAAGTTTTTCCCCCCCAAAAAATTTTTTTTTTAAATTTTTTTTTTTTAAAAAAAACCCCCCAAAAAAATTTTTTTTAAAAAAAATTTTTTTTAAATTTTTTTAAAAAAAAAAAAAACCCCCCCCCCCTTTTTAAAAAAATGAAAAAAAAAAAACCCAACCCCCAAAAAAAAAAAAAACCAAAAACAAACAAAAAAAAGGGAAAAAAAACAAAAAAAAAAAAAATAAAAAAAAAGGGCCCCCCTTTCCCCTTAAAAAACCCCCCCAAAAAAAAAAAAAACTAAGGCCCCCGGGGGGGTTTTTTGGGCCCCCCCCTTTTCCCCTTTTTTTAAAAGGGTTTTTCCCAAAAAAAAAAAAATTTTTTTTTAACCAAAAATTTTAAAAAAAACCCCCAAAAAAAACCCCCCAAAAGGGTCCCAAAAAACCAAAAAAAAATTTTAAAAGGGGGTTTTTAAAAAAAAAAAAAAAAAAAAAACCCCCCAAAAAAAATTTTTTTTTTAAAAAAAATTTTTTAAAATTTTTTTTAAAAAAAAAAATTTTTTTTTTTTAAAAACCCCCCCCCCAAAAAAATTTTTAAATTTTGGGGGGGGGTTTTTTAAAAAAAAAAAAAAATTTAAATTTTTTTTTAAAAAAAACCAAAAAAAAAAAACCCCCCCCCGGGGAAAAAAAATTTTTTTTCCCCCCCCCCCAAAAAAAAAAAAATTTTTAAAAAAAACCCAAAAAAAAAAAAAAAAAGGGGGGTTCCCCCCCCTTTGGGGAAAAAATTTTTTGGGGTTAAAAAAAAATTTAAAAACCCCCCCCCTTTTTTTTTAAATTTTTTTCCTTCCTTTTTTTTTTTTTTTAAAAAAAAAAGGGGAAAACCCCTTTTTTTTTTAAAAACCCCCTTTTTTGGGGGGCCCTTTTTTTTTTCCCCGGAAAAAAAATTTTTTTCCCCCCCCCTTTTTAAAAAATTTTTTAAAAAAATTTTTTTTTTTTTGGGGGGCCCCCCCCGGGGGCCAAAAAAAAACCAATTTTTTTTCCCCCAAAAAATTGTTTTTTTTTTCCCAAAACCCCCCCCCCCCAAAGGGTTTATTTTTAAAATTTTTTTTTTCCCAAAAATTTTTTAATTTTTTGGGAAAAAATGGTTTTTTAAATTTTTTAAAAAATTTTTTTTTTTTTTTTGGGGGGGTTTGTTTTTTTTCCCCAAAATTTCCCCCAAAAAAACCCAAAAAACCCCTTTGGGAACCCCCCTTTTTTTTTTAAAACCCGGGGAAAAAAAGAAAATTTAAAAAAATTTTAAAAATTTTTTTTTTTAAAAAAAACCCCCAAAAGGGTTTTTTTTTTTTAAAAAATTTTTGGGCCCCCCAAAAAAAAAAAGGGTTTTTTTTTTTTAAAAAAAAAAAAAAAAGGGGTGGTTAAAAGGGGAAAAAAAAAAGGGGGGGATTTTTTTTTTTTTTTTTGGGGGAAATTTTTTTTAAAAAACCCCAAAAATAAAAAATTTTTTTTTTTTTTTCCCCCAAATTATTTTTTTTGGAAAAAACCCCAAATTTTAAAAATTTTTAAAATTTTAAAACCCCTTTTGGGGTTTTTTTTTTAAAAAAACCAAAAAAACCCTTAAAAAAAAATTTTTTTTTGGGAAAAAAACTTTTTTTTAAAAAAAAAAAATTTTTTTTCAAAAAATTTTTTTGGGGGTTTTCCCCCCTTTTTTTTTTTTTTTTTTTTAAAAACCCCCCCTTTCCCCCCCCCCCCTTTTTCCCCCCTTTTTTAAAAAAAAAGGGGAAAAAAAAAAAATTTTTTTTAAAAACCTTTTTTTAAAAAAATTTTTTCCCCCCCCCCCTTTTAAAAATTGAAAAAAAGGGGGGGGGTTTTTTGGGTTTAAAAAAAAAAAATTTTTTTTTTTTTTAAAAAATAAAAAAAAAAATTTTTTTTAAAAAACCCAAAAAAAAAACCCCCCCGGGAAAAAAATTAAAAAAAATTTTTTTTTTTTTAAAACCAAACAAAAAAAAAATAAAAAAAAATTTTTTTTTTTTTTAAAAAAAAAAAATTTTTTTTTTTTGGGGGAAAAAAAATTTTTTTTCCCCCGGGCCCCCCCCCCCTTTTTAAAAAACCCCCCCTTTTTTTTTAAAAAAAAAAAAAACCCCCACCAAAACCCCCAAAAAAAAAACCCCCCCTTTTTTCCCAAAGGGCCAAAAGGGGTTTTTTTTTTTTTTTAAAAAAAAAAAATTTTTTCCCCTTTAAAAAAAACCCCCCCCCCCCTTTTTTTAAAAAAAAAAAAAAAACCCCCAAAAAAAAAAAAAATTTTAAAAAATGAAAAAAAAAAAACAAAATAAAAAAATTTTTAAAAATTTTTTTTTAAAGGGGCCCCAAAAAAAAAAAAAACCCTTAAAAACCCCCAAAAAAAGGCCCTTTTTTAAAAATTTTTTTTTTTTTTTCCCCCCCAAAAATTAAAAAACCCCTTTCCCCCCCCAAAAAGGGGTTTTTTTTTTTTTTTTTTTTTTTTTTAAAAATTTTTCCCCCCCCCCCCCAAAAAAAAACCCTTTTGGGTTTTTTTTTTTTTTTTTTAAAAAAAAAAAACGGTTTTTTTTTTTTTTTAAAAAAAGGGTTTTTTTCCCCCCCGGGAAACCCCCAAAAAAATTTTTCCCAAAAAAAAATTTTAAAAGGGAAAAAAAATAAAATTTTTTTTTAAATTTTTTAAAAAAAAAAATTTTTTTTTTTTTTTCCCTTTTTTTTTTTTCCCCAAAAAATTTTTTAAAAAAAATTTTGGGGCTTTTTTTTTCCAGTAACTTTTTTACCCCCCAATTTAAATAAAACGAGGTCGCTGAAGCTCAATGCTTTGTACCAAAAGGCGTGGTTCAAATGTTCGTACTTCCACATACCGTGGCAGCACAGCAATGATGTAAGGTGGCTGGTGTTCTGTTAAGTGGGTAAAAAAAAAAAAATATATTATATAATCATTGCAGAATAAAAATACCAACTGTTGTTATAAGAACAAAACATAAAATGGAACTGTCCTTGACCATTACTGAAAAAGATTAAAGGTTCCAAAAATTAATGAAAACAGAAAAAAATCAGCAAAAGCAAATCAAGTATTCTGTGGATACGCTATAAATGTTTGAGGTGGGAATACAACATTAATACCAAGAAGAACAACATGCTCACCCATTGCCATAGGAATATCAGTCCAGTTTAGGGCACACTTAGGTGTGCATGTCCCCTCTTCATTCAAAACAACAGTCAGATCATCCTGCCCCACAGCCACTTTTCCATCAGCCAGTGGCACTGAAAGTGGTTCTAATTGTTTGCCCGTGGGAAAGAGTTCCTTAATGGAACCTTTGCCATCCACCTGAAAGATGCATATAAAACAGTAATTTTAACAGCTAGCAATTGTGTAAAACAAAAGGACATTGTTGAAACTGGCAACAAATAGGGACAGAACTCATATCTTACAATATTCCTGCAAAGATTGTACAGTGCCCTTGGGAAAGATCAACGAAACTAAAGGAGTATTCCCATCAGTGCTGCTGGAAAGGCCAATTGCTGTAAAATGAGGCATTTTCAGAATTCAGGTTATTAAAAAATCTGTATACTTCACCTAATACAGGACTTTTTTTTTTTTTTTTTTTTTGCATCTTTAGTTTGCTCTCTTCTCTCCATGGATAAAGACCACCACTGTGTGCTTTCGGTTTTGGTCAGTTAAGACTGCCTGAGAAGCAGTTTTTGTGTACAAACGAGTGACATGTGCGTCTCCACTATCCAGGCCAGGCCACGGGAACATATTCTCAGACAGGCTCTAGTAATGCTACATTAATGGCCACAACTAAAAGCACACAGTAGTGGTCTGCAACCATGGAGACTAGAGAGCAGGTTGATTGTGTAAGAAGGCCTACTTTAGGTAAAACATACATATTTTTTAATAACGAATTTTCAAGACTGCTTATTTTACAGTAATTTTCCCTTCCAGCAGCACGTTGGATGGGAATACCCCGTTAACACAATTTGCTCGTGTAGAAATAAAGGTATTCATTCTGAATGTCACGAGTGTAGAAATGCAAACACTTTTCACCCCAAAAAAAAAAAAAAAAAAGCCTTCCAGTTGCACAGTTGCATCACTGTAGTCAATAAATTTCCCACCAGTGAACAATGCCAGGCAACAAAATAGGAGTGCATGCTACATCACACATTATGCCTGGCGTATCTGCTTTTAAGTATGGGTAACCTAATTAAATCTGACCCAGTTTGCACAATAAGAAATATGATATTGCAGAAATAATATAGAACCTTACCCTGATCAAATAATAGTCTCTTTTGAATCCCACACATATAGAGTTTTCACACCATGCCATAGATTTAGGGACATCAGGAACGCTGAAATCACCCTGAAAATAAGTTGAGATTTAAGTCAGTATAATAAAATGGAATAGCTATTACAAAAAACAGCACATATGTGATATACACAAGCAGCAGTCAAATCAGTGATCTTTCTGTGAAGAAAAATTAGATTTGAAGTTTTGGGAACAAAGTACTGGGGGAAATGGGGCAAAATGTATTGTCACAGGAAGCGCTTCTAAAACGTAAATTCTTTCCATCATAAAAATGATGGCAAGACGCAAAGTCTGAGTGGCACGGTGACGTTGTTAAGCATGACAAATTGAAGTGGTTGCCTCATGAGAGAGCCACCGTCACCCCAGGAAGATCATCTTTTAGCATTCTGGGCAAAGAACGGTTTATGTGGAGAAAAACTGTGGGAGGCCAAGCATGTCCCCTGCAGCAGTCACAGAATAGTATTACATAGCAGCCATTCAGATAAATGACCATTGCACAATAGAAACCACTTATACAGAGCAGAAAACCTTCTTCCATGAAACCAATGTACCTTTGTATGGCATATGGACGGGGCTTGTGCTCATGAGATTACCCCATGAGATACTGCAGATCTGCAGCTAGTGATCTAAAGGAAAGTCCAACCAGTTTACTTCTGTATTACTGAATTGTATGTACTGAATGGCTGTCTACAGTACAGTACAGTCCTACATGTTCTGTACTGCTTCTGTGCTAAGACGAGCTGCTTATTTGGGCACCAGGTAGCCAAAAATTTTTTTCCCCTGTGCATTGCCTGTCAAGTACACAACCCAAATAAGATCCTACTCATAATAGAAAGTGGTCTACAGTTTTCAGTGGTTCTCTCTGACTCTTATATATACACTTACTTTATCTGTATTAGTTCTCTGCTTATAGAATTAACACACAATGGTTATCCCTGAACCAATTGATATTTTATGTTAAGGGACCACAACTATTAACTCTTAAAATCCGGGAATTTTTTTTCCCATTTGTCACATTACTGGACTCATAACTAGAGATGGGCGAATTTCTCAAAAATTCGATTCGGTCACTTCGCCGAATTTTCCGACAAAATTCGTTTCGTTCCGCATCGCGTTAAAAACAGCTATTTCTAAGCTGCACAGAAACCTGCAGGGGGTTGCTTTTAAACGTTGTGCCATGCTTAAATAATGCCAGAGGAGCTTGGTTTGGTCTTCATACAATGTTGTGTTTTAAGTATGACACCAGATGACTGCCCCGGGTCTTAGAATCGCTTCCTATAAAAAATTCCCTGGGCACTTAAGAGGGGAAAACTGACCAAAAAACTCAAGCGGAATGTAGCCCCGAAAAAAGTCATGCCAGCGAAAAGCTTGGAAAAAAACAAGCAAGCTCAGTGGCAACATTATGACAGTGTGGAGGTGACGGCGGCAGCCACAGCTGCATGAGGTAAGGCGTGGCACAATAAAATTCTGGAGTGGCAAAACACGAGGAAGCCACAGTGTGGCACAATGGACTGAGAGCGGAGGTCCGGCGGCAGCAGTATGAGGTCTGGCAGTGGAACAATGACATTCTGGAGGCTGCAAAAAAGTATTAGGCCACAGAGTGGCAAATGATACAGTGTGGAGGTCACGAATGCTGCAGCATGGATCAGGCAGAGTGGCACTTGACATTATGGAGGACGGCAAAACAGATTAGGCCACAGAGTGGCACAATGTTTTACAGTGTGAGGTCACGAAAGCAGCAGCTGAGTTTAAGGCAGTGGCCACAACACATTGACCATTCTGGAGGCGGGCTAAACAGTATTAGGCCACAGTGTTGCACATTCACACAGTGTGGTGTTATCGACTGCAGCTGGATGAGATCAGGCAGTGGCACTATGACATTCTGGAGGTGGCAATTCAGGAGGGAAGCCACAGAGTGGCACAATGCACTGATGAGCGGAGGTCACTGGCATGGGTCGGCAGCAGCTTTGAGGTCAGGCAGTGGCACAATGGACACAGTGGGGGAGGACATGGAAGCAAGAACAGCAGCTGCATGAGGTCAGACAAGTGGCAACAATGACACAGTGTGGATGTCACGGCAAAGCAGCATGAGGTCTTAGAGTGGCACAAGGACAGAGTGTGGAGGTGGGTGGCATACCAGTCCCTGGTAAGATGGTTGGTAGGCAAGATGGAAGAAACTGTCAGCGATGTGTGGCATTCAGGCGGGTTGGCGGGCATCTGAAATAGTGGCTGAGGCCAGGTTGTTTGAACCCAGCGGACGCCTAAAAAGGGCATTGGGTGTGTGGCAAAAATCCTGGGCCGATCCCGGCCTGATCAATCTTGACAAAGGTAGTCGTTCAAATTTCACCGTGGACAAAGCGGGTTCTCCTTGGCGAGTGTAACGATGGCCCGCCGCCACTGAAACACACGCTCTGATGCCACACTACTGGGCCGGGGCAGGACAGCTCACCCACTGCAATCTCGGCAAGTTGCGGGCCACACATACAGTTTGCGCTTTGCCCAGTAAGTCCAGCGGATTTCTAACTGAGGGTGGCTCGAGTGCTGTCCAAGTTAGCCCACAAACCTGTTGGTTCAGGGGACTGCTCCAGGTCCTGCTGCCTGCTTGCTGGGACTGCACTCCCACTAGGGGGTGTTGGTTGCTGCTCATCTGTGACTCCAGACTTAGTTTAATAACTGATGGAGCTGGTACTGCTCTACCCACACCTTCCCCCTGCAGCGCAGGCAGTAGTACGTGAGCGCTTGAGGAACCCCCCGGTCAGACCTGTCAGAGGAGGGACGATTCCGCACACAGGCAGCAGCCAACTGATTTACGGAGGATTTCCCTATAGTATTGGAGTTGTCATTCCCTCTCAATAGCTGAGGGAATAAGGCTCCCATTTTGGACCGGCTTCTAGCGAGGGTCTAATAGGGTGGGAGAGCCAGAAAAGTCATCCCTCTGCCGGATGCTGGACTAATTTTCGGCTGTCAATAGCCAGGCCAAATAAGCATGCTGGCAGGGCCATCTGCACAAGTGACTCCGAGGGGCTCCCTGCCTCCATTTCCAATGGTTTACTGACACGGTGCCATTGGGGTCATCTGCCTCGTCTTCCTCATCTCCATCCACCTCCACTCACAGCTTGCTCCTGCTCCTCCTTCTCTTGTCACCTGGGTAGAAATCCACTCATTTCACCAAACAAATGCTTTGCTCCATGTCCTCCTCCTCATCCTCCTTTTCAGGCCCCACAGGACTCATGTTGCCACGAGATGTAGTCGCCACGTCTCCAGTCCATGCCGCAGACAGATTTTTCAAGCATCTGTTCCAGGTCAGAGCAGTGGAATGATTGTTATTCATTCACGTAGTCCTGGACGAAATGAAAAATAAGTCGCCTCCTCGATATGGCCATCAAACAAACGGCAGGTGTTCACGCATGAGCTGCCACTGGCTGACATTCTAAAGTTACACAGGGAGTACTTACTGTATGCATGGATCATCATCAAAATCGTTAATGGCCTTTCTCTGTTTCATTACAGTTGGTTCCCAACATTGTGCAAGGACTCGGAATTCACAGCGGGTGTGGAAACATCGGCATATCAGGAGTGTGTTGGGGGGAGGACGTTCTGCCGCTGACTCGAGGGAGGGTGTTCCTGGCTTTGTACGGAATGGATTAAAGTGCATGTTACAGTGTTCCTGGCCATTTTTCAGAATGTTAGAAGATCGGTGGAAGACTTCAGGATCCTTTTCTCAACCAGATGAAAAAAAAGTGCGCCATTTTGCAGGGCGCATGGACCATCCTCCTCGTGCAGCGCGGACAACGTTCCTCCCATTGTCCGTCACCATGGTTCCGATTTGCAGTTGGCGCGGAGAATGCCTCACATCGAAGACTGGATGCATGACGCGGAGCAGTTCCTCCCTTGTGTTTCGTTCGCCGTGGAAGCAAGGTGTTAGAACTGAGTGACACCGCTGTGCCCTACACATGTGGTATGATGGTAGCTAGTATTGTGGAGGAGGAGAGGTGGTGGAGGAGGAGGAGGAGGAGGCGGATTTTGGTGCTGGTTCAGCAGTTTGTCAACGTGGAGGAGGGATAAGCAGGCGTATCCGTAAAGTTGTTGGTGTGCCTGGGCTGGAAGCACATCACCCTGTGGGCCTTAAAGGACTTGTACTGGCCCTGACCGTTGTTACAGCTCCAGACGTCCGCGCTGCCGTGCACCTTGGAAAAAACCGTATATGCTCTAGGATCTGACCAACTTTGTTCATACAAATTTATGAAGTGATGGTACTGCCTTTTTGGAAAAGATTACGGCTTGGAACTCTCACATTCAGCTCGGCACAAGCCATTTGTTATCTGAAACGGTGCTGAGTCAACCATTTTAGGAAAGGGAGGGGACTGCAGTACCAACAACTTGGGACAGGAGCAAGGTCAGCTGCTGCACCTTGGATGGTTGGACACACATACTGTTGTCTCTTTTGCAATCGCCCTCGTCTGAAGAATTGCTGGCGCCCATGGTAGCGAGGAGCAGGAGCATATGGGACCGGGAGGATGATGTCAAAGAGAAACAGCTACTTTGCAGAGGTGGGTGGAGCCTTGACTGGCTGACAAATGGCATGCATGCCACTGGGCGCGCTGCTGCTGTTGCGGCAGGGTATGGACACCACATCTGAGACCATCATTTCTACCAGGCCACCGGATGGTGACGCTGCATGTGTGACGCAGGGCCGTGGTGCCCATTGTTAGTCCCTAGCCACGCTTACACTTTCTGCACACTGCATTTACATTTTTTTTTTTTATACCCATATTCGGCTCATCCGGTGTCTTTGCAAAGAAGAACATGCCACAACGCGAGTATCGGATTTTACCGCCTAAGCTCCGCACTGAGTGACTACTGCCACCGCTGTGCCTGCTGAAGCCCCTGTGCTGCTACTTTCTTGGACCGGAGAAGCGGGGTTTTTTTACCCCGTGGCCGCTGGGCTCCCCGACCTCACACTGCTGCTATCCTGCTGCTCACGGGCAACACGACCCACTTGCTGGCTGCCGCTGTGCTGATGGGCAAGCTGACGCCCTTTACTCCTGACAGATGATTGAAGCCACTTGGCCTCACCCGGCTCCAAGTGAGGGGGGTCGGTACTCATCATCTAATTTGTGTTTCTTCATCACTGCTTTCCTCATCACGGGTCTTTGTATGCCGAGGCTGACCTCTCACAACATGAACTCCAATGACCATCTCCCACTTCTTTACTATTGCAGCCTACTGCCAAGAAGCAGGCGATATGGCCCCATTTCTTCGCTTGCCAAGTAGCTGCTGGACCTGACCTCCTCAATATTGTTCATCCTCGCTATATAGTGGCGCTGAGCCCAGACCACATAGTGCAGGATCTCTGGCCTGAGGGTTCCGGATGGGACAGAAGGAGGGCTGCTGAGGACAGATGAGGGGCCGCTGACGCTCAAGGGCCATGCAAATGAAAAATGGTTGTGTCTGAGGTTCCCACCGACTTCTAGGCTGGGGTTGTCAGATGTCATATGGGAGGAAAAGAGGATGACAAGTCAACCAATCAAGAACCCTTTGGGTTGCTGAACACAACACAAGGGCCGCTAGATGACAGCGGCAGTTGGTGGACTCACCGAGTGACCCCTGCTGACGACGTTACACTTGCTGTGCTGCGACTGGGCCGTGTTTCCAGGAATGTTTGTGCTACTGACACTCGCCGGTGCTGAGCCCTGCCTCCTCTCTGGCTGACATTAATGTTTGTTCTAAAATTTACCAGACAATGTTTGATGATGATATCTGTTTATGATAAAATAGACACCCTGTTTTTGATCTACAATTGAACACAGTAACAAGCTGGGTAAACCTTGGATATAATTTGCGCTCCACAAATGCACAGGAAAAATTTACTTGTATGTGTGTTTTAATTCACTGTGTGTTTTACTAAAATGTAAAAAGCACTACAGGCTTAATTAAACTTCGGACATGAAATTAGCGCTACAGGAAATAAATGTATATTATTTGGGCGTTTGAAAAAGACGGTTTAATTGTCAGCACACCAGCCAAACCAACGGCTTAATTAACCCTCTGGATGTAATGGCGCCAAAGAATTGAGCCCACCTATATAGTAGATTTGTAAGCGCTGTTTCAATTGCGTTTTCTTACGACCACACAACAAGAGATTTTTTTTTTTTCAGATGTAATTATCCTTTGCTTGGTGAATTAGGCTACAGGAAAAATTTATATATTTTGGCGTTGAAAATAGAACGGTTTCTTGGATTCAGCTACACCAGCAATAAACAAAGCTTAATTAACTCCTGGATGTAAATGCGCAATTAGAATTGAGCAGCCAAAATTGAAGTGGTATTTGTATTGTAAAAATCGCTGTCTTCTTTAAAATTAATACAAACAGGAACTGGCTTAGATCCCACTTGGATATTGAATGTACATGCTGAGCTGAGTGGGAGCACACTGGATTTCAGATCCAATACCCCAAAAAAATTAGAAATAGAACATTAAGAGAAAGTCTCTGAGACAACGCTGTGGACAACACCACTGAAATAGATATATAAATAATCATCGTCTTCAGTAAGAGCTTTTACAAGCAGCCGCGGCAGCCACCTTCCGGATAGAGAGCACAGTCGAGAGGAGTGTGAGCTACCGGCGTACGCGCCGGACTTATATAGTGCGGTGAGTCACGTTTCAGCCGGTCTATGATTGGCTTCACCTCTGCACATGTCATGCAGGGCTATGCCCTTCTTCCTACCAGAGTGCTTGGACCCATGTTAGCGCCATGTGCTCGCAGCCATTTTATCAATCAAAAAGCACAGCTAACTTCGTTCACCCGAAGTAACCCAATGTTGACTTCGGTTATCGAACCCGATAAGTTTTCCTGAAATTTTAAAAGAATTCCACTTCGTTAGAATCGATTCGCCCATCTCTAGTCATAACGTTTTAACTTTTCCATTGACAGACATATTGGGCTTGTTTTGTTTATTTAGCATAATGAGATTTTTGGCTTTTTAAAGGCACCATTTACATTGTGCATATAACTTACTGAATACAATTCTAGTAACCTTTTCTGGGAGAAATGAAAAAAACATTCCGCCATTGTTAATCTGCATAAATTTTAGGCTGCTCCATGTGCAATAAAAAATAGTATTATAACTTTTTTCTGTACATCAGTACGTTTGTGGCAACATCAAATTTATGTTGTTCTTTCATGCCATTTAAATCTGCTCAACCAAAACATTAAAAAACCCATAATTATTATTATTTTACTCTGAGCTATGGGGCTTGTTTCATGTGGAAAAAATGTGTAGCTTTTATTGGGAAGAGGAATGACAACTTATCCCATACGCTGAACACCGTAGAAGAAAAAAAATAATTCTAAAAATGTCAAAACTGGGTTTTTTGTAGTTATTTTACTAAGCCATAAAATTGTATATAAGGTGCATCAAAAAGTTGTCTGTATCTCAAAATGAAAACAATAAAAACTACACTTAAGCACGCAAAAATTAGCTCTCACTTGGGTCCATAGGAGTAAAAACAAAAGATTATTGATCATAGTATTTCAGCAAAAATATAAAAAAAAACAACTTAAGAGTACTAAAATATACTGAAACCTCCACAAATTTGGCATCATTGGAATCGTAATCGACCTGCAGAATACAGATAACACATGATTTATACCAAAAAGTGGACTCCATAAATACTTAACCTCTGCAAAAATGGCGCAGTTGTGTTTTTATTTATTTTCCACCACAAAATTTTTGGGAGATTTAGCAGTATATTATGTGTTACAGTCAATTGAACCATTAAAGTGTAAATCTTGTCCTGCAAAAAAACAAGCCCTCAGACAGAAAAATAAAAAGTAACGGCTCTTGGAAAGCAGGGAGGAAAAAAACAAAATCAAGAATCAGAAAATGGCTGCAACCTTAAGGGGTTAAATTAAGTCTAAGGTGGGGACAAATTTGATTACATTACATGTGAGATTTTGAACAAATGCCTCATACTGAAAGATCCATGAACAATTCCCAAACAGTCCATTCTCTTTAAAGAGTAGGTGTAGTCCACAAGATCAATGCTGCCTTTTAAAATAATAATCTTTATATTTATATAGCGACAACATATTCCGCAGAAACTTAAAATTCAGGGTATTAATAAATACAGTCCATTACACATTAAAAGACTTACAAATGAGACAAGTGGTGTCGGGCCATGCTCGTGGAGAGCTTACAATCTATTAGGGGTGTTTGGGTGAAACATACTGGTATGAAGTGCCAAGGTTTACAATGGTCGGCACTGTTTCATAAATACGGGGGTGGTTTTACATGAAAAATGGATGGAACTGCCACACAGACTGTACTTCTATATTACAAATTAGTGCCTTGTGAGTGCCTAGTGTAGGGAGTGTGGACAATGTGCTGTGTAGCAGTTAGGGATTTTGGTTGGCCAGGAAAGAGAAGATGTATTTTCGGGGCCCTCTTAAAACTGTTGTGAGAAGGTTGTGAATGTGCCTGATCGCCCCCGCCGGTAGATATTCCTGAGAATTGGAGCTGCAAGTGTGAAGTCTGTAGGCAGGTGTATGGGACGGTTCCGGGATTGATTGAGATTGTAATCTGATATCAAGCAGTGCGGAGAGCACGGGTAGGGCGGTGGTAGACAGAGGACGAGGGAGGGATTTTGTAGGGAGAGGAGCAGCGCTGTGGGAGCTTTATAGGTTAGAGTGCTGAGTTTATATATGTATCCTGTATGGATGGGCAACTGTGCAGTGACTGACACAGGGTGAGGGTGTTCAGTGTAGCGGCTGGAGAGAAAGATTAAGCCTGGTGCTGAATTCTGGACAGATTGGAGAGGGGAGAGTTTGCAGAGAGGGAGACCGATAAGCACGGAGTGCAGAGTAGTCAATGTCGAGATAAGAATAAGAGCGTAGTAGAGATGTTTGAGTTGTTTCCACAGTGAGAAATGGACGGATTTTGGAGATATTCTTTGAGGTGCAGGTGACAGGAGCGTGGCCAATGGATTGGATATATGTGGTGAAGGTCAGATTCTGAATTTCATTGAACCCCTCGAAGCGTGCCTGCTGCATAGGAGAAATGGTCGGTACACATACAGAAACAGAAATAGCAGGGGGTGGGGGGGGGGGATTGGGTCGTGATGGCCAGAAAGACCAAAGAAGTTCATGTCTTAGTGAGGTTAAGTTGCAGAAGGAGGAGGAGTACATGCTTGTCAGAGACAGCGGGCCAGTCTCTGGTCGTTTGTGCATGGTGGAGTGATGTCACAGGAGATGGTGTATAATTGGTGTGACATCGGCATAGAGTGGTAATGGAGCCAAATCTATACTGATGGTTTTTCCAATGGGGGCTGTGTCATATGTAAAGAGGTGGGACTAGAATGATTCCCTGAGGAAGCCAACAGCAAGAGGAAGAGGGAGAGGAGGTTCGAAACTGGAAAAATGTGACACTGAAGGAGCGGTCAGAGAGTGTAGGATGAGAACCAAGCGAGAGCGGTGTCCTGGAGGCCAATGGGTGCTGAGCATGCTGAGGAGAAGTTGGTGATCAACAGTGTCAAATGCTGCTGAAGATCCAAGAGAAGCAGCAAGGAGTAGTTACCCTGAGATTTTGCTTTTTAGGAGGTCATTTGAGACTTTAACTAAGGCAGTTTCCGTGGAGTGTAGGGTGCGGAAACCTGATTGGGGCGGGGTAAAGAAGAGAGTTTGTGGAAGAATAGCGGATTAGGCGAGAGTAAGACCAAGCGTTCCAGGAGTTTAGAGATGAAGGGCAGGTTAGAGACTGGTCGGTAGTTTATCACACAGGACGGGTCCAGAGAGGGCTTTTTTTAAAAGGGGTTATGATGGCGTGTTTGAAGGAAGATGGAAAGATCCCAGTGGAGAGAGACAGGTTACAGATAGCAAGTAAGGTGAGAGGGGGACAGCGGAGAAAAACTGGACAAGGGGGGATGGAATGGGGTCAGTAGAGCATGTGGTTTGGGGGGCGCAGACAGGAGAAGCCTGGGCACTTCTTCCTCTGTCGTCGGGTCAAGGCTGAGAGTAATTTAGAGGACGTGCGGAGAGGGGGGAGGATGGGTTATTAAATTTTGGGGGTTGTGATGTGATGTTTTTGCCAATATTTTAAATTTTGTCTTTGAAGTGAGTGGCCAGGTCGTCAGCACAGAGGTCAGTGACCGGAGCCTGAGCTTTGGGCCTTAGGAGGGAGTGGAAGGTGTCAAAGAGGCGTTTTGGGTTGTTGTGTAGTTTTGTGACCCATGGGCCTTTTTAGGGTAATCACTAAGGGGCCTTCTTCCAACCCAACCCTCATTTTACTGTTAGGTTGAAATAAGATGACATAGCTGTCCAGTACCCAGCAAAAAACAGTCTCAATTGTCTGATGAAAGTAGGGCGCCTGCTGTAATGGTCAGGACTGGAGAAACTTCTGGTCCGGGCATTTTTAACCTTTTAGATGTGGGGGTCAACAACAACCGTGGCGTCTAAGTGGTTTTAGCAGACAGGGGTTTCCTCAGCTGCCAGGAAGCTGAGGGCCTAACGAAGTCCCCCAACTCGGCCTTTAATGTGTGTTCGCACTGCTTGCTTCTAATATAAGGCAGTATCATTGCAGTGCAGTACTGCAACAAAAGTAACGCACCAAAAATGCCACAAAACCACACTGTGTGGAAGCACCCTTACGGTCATGCATCAATTTGTTGTGGGGCCATGACAATGCCAGATAACTTTTCAAATGGATAATGGAAAATCCTAGTGGATACCACTGATTTAATGTGGTCCATAAAGGGTTATGGTTTTTTTTGATCGGAAGAAAAATGCTGCAAACTGCATGGAAAGGGAAAACAGAAACTGACTCATTTAAATAATTTTTTATATTTTTATTTGCATTTTTTCTAAAAGCAGAAAAACAAGTGATTCATTAATATTTGCAGTAATTCACCTGTAGTTCGTGAAATGAACGATCCTTCCAGTAGTACAGTTGCAGTTTTCTACGAACAGCCACACACATCTTTAGTGTTTCTTCATTGGTCTTAGTGTGCTGTAAAGACAGGGAAATTCTTAATGCACAAATCAGTATGAACTTACTTCCTCGGTTACAAATGTGAAATTTAATTAAAACAAAAAAATAAGCTTTATGACATGAAATATTAAATGTCTGATGTCAATAAAAACAATGTCTCATCATGACAACCCCATAGGGTGCTTTCACACAGCGCAGTTTCACAAAGCAGTGATACAACCACATTTGGAATACCCAGTTCAATTCTGGGCACCAGTTCACAGAAAGCATATACTGAAGATAGAGAAAGTACAAAGACACACAACAAAACTGATAAGGGGACATGAAATATCTTTCTTATGAGGAAAGGTCAAAAGAATTAAAAACTTATTTAGTCTTGAGAGAAGACGTCTGCAGGGAGATATGATAAATTTGTATAAGTACATAAGTGACCCCTAGGAAAAAAAAAAAAAAAAAGTATGGTAATAAGCCAGTTCATGTAACCAAAAAAAGACAAGGGGGCATTCCCTGCATCTAGAATTAAAAAAAAGGTTCAATCTCCAGAGCCGACAAACCATAAAATAAAAACTGGTAATCTTTGGAACAGACCATCTCATGTGCTTGTCACATTAAGAACAACAGATGGTTTGAAGAAAGGCTAAGACAATTAAAACAAAATATTAATTATAAAGACAAATGCATATTTAAATATAGATTGTCATTTGGGATCAGAAATTAAATATTTATAGCACATTCTGTATTCAAAAGGGGGAAACAAATTTTTAAAATTACATATACTCACCTTCCCAACCATGGTTGAACTTGATAGTTACATTTTTTTTTTTTTTTTTTTTTTTTTTTTTTTTAAACATACCTACATGATGACCCTACTGAGAAAGAAAATTAAAGTGACTTACAGCTTTAACCCTTTCCCGACACTGGATGTATGGGTACAGGACATTGTGTGAGATTATAACCACAGCCTGCAAGATCGGCTCATAGAAACGATTTACTCCCAAGATGCTGCGGTCAACTGCAATCGCAAATCCAAGGGGAAGAAAGAAGGCGAGAGCTCCCTCGGCCTCCATCAGCACCCTGCTCCACAACTGCGGGGTAGCGATGGCTTCCATGACAACCCGGAATCCCAACAAAGGCTTCCAAATTGTTTGCAACGCCATCATTATCGAGGGGATGACTGTTACAACACACAGTAGTACATTACTGCTATGTATTATAACAGCAATCAAAAGACTGCAGAGTTAAGAACTCAATGATCACAAGTGTAAAATGTTTAAAAAAAAAAGTGGAAAAACATGTACTAAAACACACAAAAAAATAAGTTATGGCTGACAGAATATGGCAATATAAAAACACAACTTTTTACAAAAGCATTGCTATTGTGTAAGAGTAGTGAAACCTTAAAAAATATTGTACTGATCCATGTAGTAACGTAATTATGTCATCGTTTCCCATTTTCATGGCCCAATGGTAAGAGAACTGTGGGCCCAAAAGGCACAATAAACCACTAGATGAATTCCGTGAGGTGGATTGATTTCAAATCGGGGTGACTTATGGAATGCTTCATATGTTCTGTGATTCGCAAATGCAACATTGCACCAACCTAAAACTGTGTTCCAAACGCCAAATACCACTCCCTCCTGCGCAAGCGCCCCTGCTATGCACCCAAACAGTAGTTTACACCCATGTATATGGTATTGTTGTACTTCTGGGGAAAAAAGGAAATTTGTTACGCAATTTATTCTAGAATTCCTTGTGAAAATTAAACATTTTCAACTAAAAACTGCCCATTATTGGTAAAAATAAAAAAGTGTCTCATTTTCATAGCCTAACACTAAGGGGGCCGTTCACACGGCTTATTCTGGGACTGATTGGAGCCGTACTGCGCGCCGTATTTGCGCTGTAGTACAGCTCCAATCCGTCCCAGTAACAATGGTAATCCACAGTTCTCGCGCCGTGGATAATGCATGTCTATGGGGCCGGGGAGCTGCGCCCCCAGCCCTTATTCAAGCCGGAATTGCTGGCGAAATCCGTCCCGCAATTACGGCTTGAATAAGCCGTGTGAACCAGCCCTAAAAGAAAAAAAAAGTGAAACACCTGTGGGGATTGTTATTTAAAAAATGAGGCCTTTTCAGAGGTTTACATCAAGTTTTAGCACATTAGGGTGTCAGCAAACCTAGTACGGTACCTACAAAATATCCTAATGAAAATAAGACCTCAAAATCCAGCAGGTGCTGCTCCTATTTTGAAGCTTGTGATTGAATCAAATAGCTCACTCGGTCCACATATTGGATATTTAGAAAAATGGTAGAATTGAGGGAATCAATGTTGAGTTGCATTTCCCTGGTAAGATGTGTTCCAGTAATTAATGGGTTAAAATTGAAAATCTGCAAAAACAAAACTGACATTTTGAAATTTCACCATCACTTTGATTCCAGTGAAACACCTAGACGGTTTACAAAGTTCCTACATGCTGTTTTCAATACTTTAAAAAGGACCCATCACCTCCAGGGAAACTTCATGAAGAAACAGGAGACTAAAGCACAAACACTCCCTTAAATATGCGTCATTAGGAAAATCAAAGCATTTCACCTGTAAATCAGTTTTTGGCCCTTTAAGGCAGCTCTGAAGTCAGGCCAAGTCAGCACATGACAGTTTGATGGATCAAAAATAGGTACAAGACCAAAAAAACAGCTCACCATTACAACAGCATGCCCGCACGGATCCTCTAGGTGGATTGAGATTAGAACATGGCAAAAAAGGAAAAAATTATCCAGCGTTGCTTGAATAACATTAAAATGAGTTACCTTTATTTAGAATTCATTAAACGAAAGTCCAATGAACGTTTCGTTTCGGGATGCTATCCCTTAGTCATGGCATAACAAAATGCATTTTGTTATGCCATGACTAAGGGATAGCATCCAAAAACACGTCGGCGTCATTTCAGCACTTATGTCATCTTGTGGTTGTCTCTGCCGTTCATTGGACTTTCTTTTAATGAATTCTAAATAAAGGTAACAGATTTTATTTTTACTCAAGCGACGCTGGATCACTTTTTCCTTTTTTGCCAAGTTTGATGGATCACTAGGTTGACAGCTGTGTCAAAGTAACTGCTTCTGAGCTTAAGAGTCCACTGTGAAAGGGGGAGCCAGGAGGTCTTCCTCATGTGCACATTGGGCTGCTATTTCTGTGTTGGATATAACACTAGCAGCAGAGTAATTTACAGGCCTGTAAACCCTGTCACACTATGTCCTCAGTGTGTGGTGTATGTTGTGAGACTCAGATTACCATGTACAAGTAGCTATATTCTCAGCGCCAACTGCACAGTTGGTAACTCTCAATAGAAAGAATCCCTGCTACATAAAGAGTAATGCAAAGAAAGTGAAACTAAAACCTGTGCCCCTGTAATACTGACTTGAGCCCTCTGATTTGTTAATGACATGTACTGGAAAAATAGTCTTATAATTTCATTTACTATTATATTTTGTGTGGAAGTGTTAGGTATGGTTTAAGGGGTACAGTGTGTTACATACCGTAATTTATGGAAGTGTCTAACATACAGATCTCTCAGAACTGAACTGGTCCCGAAAAAAAGAAAGGCAGGAGGGGAAGAAATATAGCACGTTTTCTTGAAAATCGCTACTAAATTTCTGAGCCCCCTAATGCAGTAATCAAAATAGACATTTAAAGAGAAATTATACCAGCATAAAAGTAGACATACGGTGGATGCTAGTTATAACTACTTTGCGTGGTATAATACAGATAAAGATTGTATAGAAAAAAGTTTATTACTTACGTGGGCTACGTTTATCAATAGTGCCTAACTGTAAGACACTTAAGTTAGACTAGATAGTCTTACAATGTGACACTTATAGCGTTGATAAATATGGCGTAGATTAAAGCGGTCTAGTCTAACTTTGTAACACTAATTAGTTGCCTTACTTTTATGCCACTAACTAAGGCAAAATGTTGGCGCAGGTTTTTTTAGTGCAATTAAACCACACCCTTTTGTTAAGCCAAACCCGTTTACACCCCCCCCCCCCTCCAACAACCAACACGCTGAAGTGTCTAGAAATGATCAAAAAATACATAATAAGTGTGGTGCAATGCATGTACGACATTTTTGCCACAAATGGTTCCAGAACTCTGGCGCAACTGCCTTGATAAATGGGTCATGAAAAAAAAAAAAAACAACAGTCTCTGAACTACATGGAAAGTTTAAAAGCATTAAAAAGTTATTCCCACATAAAGTAATAAGTTGGATTTAAAAAATTGGGCTTTGTCATAGAGGTCAAAACTGTAAGGGGTTAAAAAAAACAGACAAAAAGCCATCTCACCTGCAAATCACAAGACAGTAAAGACGCTCCCTTTGCCTTTGATATAGTGGTCATAAGTTGGAAGGTGAGCAAGTCATGAACACATACATTGTTATCTACACAAGGGGAAATAAAGGACACTTCAGAATCCAGACAGCAGAACATTCATATGACCACAAACTTCTTCATAACACACAACTTACCAAGCAAACTGACAAGGATCTTGAACTGCGGAACAACATGAATCTAAAAAGAAAACAGAGACACAGAGTGTTCACAGTTTACAGTTTTAATTAGAAAAGCCCCTCCCTGTAAGTCACAATGGAGGAGGGGTTCTTTGCCAAGGTGCTTTCAAGTACAGAGCTCACGCAAAAAATAGTTTTCACTCTTAGGCTGTGTCCCCACGGCAGAGGACAAATACCGGTCGCTCTATCCGGTTTGTGTGCAGTGAACATGGCCGTGGGAGGGGGGGTGGGGCTTTCCTCCATGATGAGCAGAGAAAAGCCCTCCCCCTTCACAGATTCCGTCCGAATACCGGGCGGAAGAATGCGCATGTAGAATGCTTTGCGGGCGGAAAAACCCATGCAGTAGGGACTGCTGCACGGGTTTTCCATAGAGCCCCATTGTGCACGTTTTCGGACGTTTTTTCAGACGGTCCGCAAAACCGCAAACCGTCTGAAAAACAGGCCGAAAACCCGTGCCCTTAATTTCTGGGGCAACAATGTAAACATTCATCAAAATTGAAAGGCTTAATCTCTTACCTGCTGAATTTTCTTAGCAAAGTTTTTATTGGATTTTTCTAGTGTTACCTCAAACTGGTTACAACCTGAAAAAGAAACATGATTATACACTATAAAAACTCCAAAATTAAATTAATTTTCCTACCTCATGATGCCATTATATTAGGATAGTAAGGTGAAAAAATGACTAATGTCTAACACTCTCCTTTAAAAAATTAATGGCAAGCTGCCTTGGAAGGAATTGAATAGTTGTAAGAAAAAAAAAAAACTTCAAAAATATGGCACACACGACATGCTAATAGAGAAGTCTAGGATATACGAAAAAAAATGGGGGATGTAGACCCAAAAAGAACAAAATTCCCTTAACTATAAGGCTATGTTCACACAGGTTAACTGCGGGGCGTAATTACCCCATGCATTTGCGCTTTATACGCGGCGAGATTGGCTCCGTAATTACGGTAGTCCATAGCTTTCACAGAGAACTATGGATTACCCCTCGTACGCGCGGGGAGATAAATGACGTCATCTATTTGCGGCGATTACGCGCCGCGAGTAATGCATGTCTATGGGACCGGCGGGCTGCTGCCCTCCCCCTCCCCACCACGCGCCTCGGGAGTACGCGCTGATCAGTGCAAGCTCCCAAAACACACGGTGTATTGCGGCGCATACTGTACACGCCGCAATACACCATGTGAACATACCCTTACTCCCAATATTGGTGGAATTGAGTGAAGGTGTGCCACATCTATGACTCTTATGGTAACATATGTTGATAGGTATCCATCATCTCATCCTGCGCCCACGGATCCTTAGCTCTACATATTATCAAACAGTAAGTTGAATGATGCAACAGCAACACCAACGCCTTGGATATATTGAAATGCTGATACAGAAAGATCTACATTTTCGGGACAGTCCAAAAAAATTTGTACAACGCATTCATTTCTGAAGAGAATATCCTGCTATACCATAAGCAATGTATGCCATTTGGCCATGTCAACTTGATTAGGCTCTCAAGATTTGAAGAGACACAAGTGTTCAGGTATACAATGTTGCTGTCCAGCCAGCAAAATAAAGTGTAGTATAGAGCTGGAAAATAACAGTTATACTTCCACCTTAGCTTTTCGATCTATAACCACAAAATTTAAGAATTCCTTAAAAATATTAGGAAAACAAATGGCAGGATTAAAAAAGATCACCAGCCCAGACCACAAGTTCAGGCATGGACCCGTCAACCCCCACAGTGCAAGTAAGGATATTAGCTCGCAAATACAGTGTGAAGCAAAAGTATTCTAATATTGAACTGTCCCTTATTTTTCAACACTACAGCCACAAAAAGATGTATTTTATTGATATTTCATGTGATAGAGCAACACAAAGCAGCAAGTATTTGTGAAGTACAAATAAAATGATACATGCTTTTTCATGTTTTTGCAAATTAAAAAGCGGTGTGTGCATATGTATCCAGTCCCCTTTGGCTGCAATAACAGCTGCAAGTCCGTTGGGATATCTATTAGCTTTGCTAGCGGCTGGAATTTTTGCCCATTCTTTGCAAAATAGCTCTAGCTCAGTCATATTGGTTGGCAAACATTCGTGAACAGCAATTTTCAAGTCATGCCACAGATTCTCAATGGGATTTAGGTCTGGGCTGACTGGGCCATTTTAACACATGCATATGGTTTAAAGCATTCTATTATAGCTTTGGCTGTATGTTTAGGGTCGTTTTCCTGTTGGAAGATAAAACAATGGCTCAGTCTCCATTCTTTTACTGCCTCTAAGGGTATGTTCATACAGCACGTTGACTCCGCGTTGGGATACGTTTTTAGATGCGTGTTTGGATCAGTGTTTTGGACCCTAAAAGAACACAAACCCGCATCTAAAATGTAAAGTGTGATTTTACATTGCTTTCAATGTAAAACACGCATCAGCGTTCAGACCAGTGATCGCCGATGCGTGTGTAAATGAGTCTTTGTGATGAGTCTTTCGGATCCGTTCAAAGAATTAACATGTCAATTCTTGATCCGTTTGACGCAGCAGGCCCCCTATTTAAAACTATAGGGTGATAGTTGTCCTGTGGACAGATTTCCCACCTGAGTTGTGGATCTCAACAGCTCCTCCAAAGTAACCCTGGCTTCTTGACTGCTTCTACTTGGTCTGAGATGTCAGTTCAGGTGGACGGCCATATCTTGGTAGGTTAAAAGTTATGTCATACTCCTTCCCTTTACAGATGATAGATTGAACAGTGCTCTGTGAGATGGTCAGAGCTTGGGCTATTTCTTTTTTTTTTTTTAACCTGACCCTGCAATACACTTTGTCAAAACGTCATCCATGAGCCATCTTGTGTGTTTCTTGGTTTTCATGATGCCGTTTACCAATATTTCTAACTAATCTCTAAGGTCCTGTCTACATGGCTTATGTTAAAATGCCATCAGATTTCTGATGGCATTTTAACATTGCCGTACCAGGGGTTTGGGCACAGGTTTACGGAAAAAAAAAAAAAAAAAAATGATTTTACCCAGTCAAGTACATAGAAGTGGACTGGAATCTGCCGGCAGATATAACATGTTCTATATTCCAGCAGTTTAGGAACCAGACTATGGAAGATCTATGCTGTGCAGACTACAGCTCGGATTTTCTATTGCAGTCTAAGGGGCACTGGTTGCAGTCGGATTCTCGGTAGATTCGAAATACTGAATCCGATGAAAATCTGACCAGAAACAAGTACGGTATAGACATAGCCTAAGGCCTTCACAAAACAGCACTACTGAGAATAAATTACATACAGATGTACTCTATTTAATAATTATGTGACTTCTAAAGGCAATTGTCATACAAAAGTGAAAAGAAACAGCACTGGATGATGAAAAATGTAGTTAGTGCACGCCCAACTGACTGAACCACATCAGAAGTAAATCCAAAAAATCGAAATGGACAGCACTTGAAAGATCAAAAAAAGTTTTATTCCTCCCGGCAACGTTTCAGCTCTAAACAGAGCCTTTCTCAAGCAACAACATAAGGTGCAAGCATAATATATAAAGGCAGTGTAATCAATCAAGTGATCAACCTATTAAGGTACATACAGTACTGTAATAGGTTGATCACTTGATTGATTACACTGCCTTTATATATTATGTTTGCACCTTATGTTGTTGCTTGAGAAAGGCTCTGTTTAGAGCTGAAACGTTGCCGGGAGGAATAAAACTTTTTTTGATCTTTCAAGTGCTGTCCATTTCGATTTTTTTCTAAAGGCAATTGGTCACACTTGATTTTATATAGGAGTTCGAGAGTACAGGGGGTTGAAAACATATACATGCCACACTATTCAGTTTTTTAATTTGCAAAAATGTAAAAGAGCACATATTTTCTTTATACTTCACAAATACTTACTATTTTGTGTTACTCTATCACATAAACCATCAATAAAATAAATTTAAGTTTGTGGCTGTAACATTTAAAAATGAGAAAAGCTTTAAAGAGGATCGCTTCATCAGTTTGGCTGTTTTCTTGTAGCTTCATTTTCTCAGTTCCTCAAATCCAGGGGAGTTTCTTCCCCTCCCAGCTGGGTGTTTCTTAACTGAAGGAGGATGACATCATCCCCCCTTCACTGTTTGTGCTCGCTCCCGAGTCAGTGTGTTTGTTTGAGATCAGTGGGAGGGGATATCACATCCCTGCTCTTCCCCCACCTCTCTGTCTGCATTCCACTCCACATGTCACCGTGTCGTTCCTCTCCCTATGCAGTCTTATTTTGTAAGAGCTGTTTGTTTACATACCAAAGCCCTGAATTCAGTCTAGGCAGTCTTCTCTGAACTCAGAGCACTGATCTCTTCTCCTCTCACAGCTGGAGGTTTATAGTTGAATCCAGTCTTCTATGAACTCATCCAGAGCAGCACAGATCTGTCTCCTTTCTATGTTTGCACGCAGCAGAATTAGGCACTGAGCACAATTCTGCTGTTTTCTGATTGTAGAAGCAGCTGCAGTGTTACTGTGCAGCTCCTAGCTGTGCAGAGTGAAATGTTGCCGGTCCCTTATTCTAAGTGAGAGAGGCAGGAATGCACGCTCCCGTGAATATGACCGGGGGCCAGACAGAATGTAAATTAGTAGAGCCATTAGCCAATGAAATGAAAGGAGGTGGAATCCGACCAGCACTGGGGAACAGTGTTTACAGAAAACGAAGATAAGGGAGACAGTGAAAACAAAACAGCTTTGCAAAGTTGCTTGTTTTCCTTGTCCCCTTATTCTGAAGATCATTTAATGTAATGATACAGCCCCTTTAAGGGGTATGCATACTTTTGCAACCCACTGTGGTTCATGTCAAACAATGAGTCACAAGGACAGGGCCAAAACTGGGCAACCCCTAAGAGTCATGTTCACAATACGAAAAGGGGAACAGGCACCTATTTACTTGTGCCACAGAAGAAGCATATTACTTAGATGTATAAGGAAGCGAGCCTTAAAGCGTTCAGCAATTACTAATGTTTAGTACAAGTCATAATAGATAATTGACAAGCGCTTACAAATTTGTCTCTTTATGATTTTGGAATCTTCCTATACCATTTATTATTTTCCACCAAATCACTGCATGCAACTCCATCTGAATCTCTTTGAACAGTGTGCAGATCAGTAAATGAAACGTCTTCTTTCAAATGCTGCATATTGAGGGTGATGTGCAACACTTCATACCAAATGGAATTTCCTGATATTGTATGGTCAAATAATATGAACATTTTAAAATGTCACACAGAGGAGCACATATACTATGGCAATTGCTATCAAAATTCTGGCACCATTTACACCAAAATACTGGCATACATTCTTTACACCACATGTATATACAGTTTTTAGACACTTCTGGGCTGCCTTTGCCAAAAATAGGCATAACTTTGTGAGAACGAGTCTGGTCCAAATGGCAGATTTATCATACAGCTCAGCCACTTTTTAGCAGTTTTAGACTATTTAGTCTAAGTTCACATTTCTTAAGAATTATAAAATATGCCGCATATTTGATCTCCAGTGAAATGAATAGGAGTCCTTCCTACTGGCATCTCCTGAAAAAGTCATTTAATGTTACGTCACTCCATTTTAAGATGGATACACTCTGTAAGTAAGTTAAGACAACTCACCTTGCTCTTTTTTGACTCTGTACAGTAGTAAATGCCCCTGTTTAGTGCCAACAAGAAGCCAGTCCTCTGAAAAGAGAGCATAATGTTGTCAGCATCCAATTAGAACATGCCACTGACAGACCATTAACCCCTTAATGTCCATATACATTTCTCAGTTTTTGCCTCTCTGCGTTTCAGTCACCTTTTTTTTTTTTTTTTTTTTTTAGTGACAGTTGCATGAAGACTTGTTTTATGTAGAGAAGTTGTATTTTTGGGGGAGTAGTTTGAGCTTACATATAAGTTACTGCGTAATTTTGCAAACTTTTTGCAGTGTGAACATAAAGAAAAGTTTTTCTGCATTTGCTTCTTCAATTACACCATTCATATTTTACACAAAATAACCTGTTACAGTAAGAGTATGTTCAAACGGCATTTTTGGATCTGATTTTGGATCCAAAAAAAGCATCCAAAACCCATTCAACACGCAGCTGCGTGTTTAGATGCGTTTTGGCTGCAGCAGGATGGCACCCTAGAGTTTTAAATAGGGCGTCTCCTGCGTCTATTGGCTCAAGAATTGACATGTTAGTTCTTAGAACGGATCCGAAAGACGTAATTAAAAACGCATCGGCAATCACTGGTCTGAACGCCAATGCATGTTTTACATTGCTAAACACATTGTTAAACACACTGCTCACACATCTAAGAACGTATGTTCACAGGGACTGAACACACCCTAATTCTACAGGTTACTACGGTTGTGTGATTACCCAACGTGTGTAGGTTTGTTTTTATGTATAAAGTATGCACAATAATTTGTTTAATTGAATCTTTTAGTTTTATTTTTTCCACAATTCCTGGTTGTTGTTTTTTTTTATTCCAATAGTGTCAGTATGACACGGACTACTGACAGGGCAACACACAGTGTGCCCTGACAAAAGGCTTAGGCCATGTTCACATGGCTTAAAATGGGCCGTATTTCGGTCCGTAATTACGCGCCGAAGTGCGCAAATTACGGGCTAAAAACGGCCCATTCATTACGGTAATCCACAGTTCTCATAGAGAACTATGGATTAAGTCTCCTCTCCCTGCTCGGCGAATCCGCCGGGCGGGGAGATAATTGACATGTGAATTACCAGCGGCGTATACGCGCCGCTGGTAATGCAAGTCAATGAGCCGACGAAGTGCCGGCCCCCCCGCTCACTCCTCCGCTCCCGCCCCCGGCCACACGGCGTAATTGCGGGGCGTAATTACGCCCCGCAGTTAAGCCGTGTGAACATAACCTTACTATACCAACAGCCTTAGGTCCCCAGGGTTGACTGTATGAACCTTCCCCAGGCACCATAAGGCACTGGGAATCCCAGTGACCTGATGGAACAGGGGAATCCCCTTTGATCATGCTGCGGTAATAAAAGGCGAAATAAGAGGCTTTCTCCGGTCCTTACAGTGCACAGAGACTGCTCTAGGAGCAGAACTACAGCTCCATTCCTAGCGCAGTTGCAGCCCCTGTCTATAGACAGCAACATCTTCTAACATCACTGCCAGCAATTGCTAAGGTGCTAGGAGTAGATTAACAGCATAATTTTATTCCACATATTAATCTACCACAAAATTTGCATGATGTGGATGTGGGTTTGCACCAAGCCTGCTGCAGATTCCACAGTTCGACAGTTAAAGGGGCTTACCACAAAGGCATTTCATGCCTGGTTGGTCCTGCTTCAGCTTTTAGTGTTTAAAAGGGAACGAGTATGATTTGTTTGAACTGCACATCATGTAACCCAGCAGGTTGGACATCACCATGCCTTTTCCCACAGTGTGCTCACTCTAATCAAACAAAGGTCTGTTTATGCAAAAAGCTGCAAGTAGTTACAATGTAGCCAGGTTGTTAGCACTTCTGCCTTTCAGCAAATGGGTCCTAGGTTCGAATGCTGCCGGAACCAATCATGTGGAATTTCTTTTTTCTCAATCCACATACCTGATTGAGGTGTTTTTTTCCCCTTTTATTTACTTGCACCGTTTGACAAATTACTAAGGAGTACAGAGGACAGGAGTGAAATGACAGCACCTGGGGTTGAACACTCTCTCAGTAGTGAGTGTGTGTGCTTATTAGGCAGGGAAAAGACTAACAGTAGCTGCCTGAAAATAGATGTCTGAGAATGTGCAGCCAGGACTGAGGAGCTCTCGTCACTGGTCGTATCCCCGAGAGACGAGCTGTACACTATTGAATACAAAGGTAGCAGCTAAAACAAAAATGGCACAGAATTTTTGTAAAAATGTTTATTTAAATTGCAAGCTTCTCACATAAATTTTTTATATTGTGGTAAAATCCCAGTTGAAAACAGACATATGTCCACCAAGTTCAATGAAGGATAGGGGAAAAAAAAGTGGAAAGGCATTACAAAGCGTAAATATCACATAATGATTATAATGTTGATGTTATTCCTATTGATTCCACGGTTTAACAGAAGATTAATTGTTTTTATCAGAATTTTGTGAGGAGACTTCCCAGTCATGAAATCCCAATCATCTCAATGCAACAACTGAGAGTGCAAAAAAAGTAAATGCGGAGTGTGAAAGGTCTTCGTGGCAATGCATGTGCCATACACTTAGGCCATGTTCACACGGCTTAAAATTGGACGTATTTCAGTCCGTAATTACGCGCCGGAGTGCGCAAATTACGGCTGAATACGTCCCAGTCATTAAGGTAATCCACAGTTCTCATAGAGAACTATGGATTACGTTTTCCCTCCCTGCTCCGGGCGAATTTACGCCGAGGGGGAAGATAATTGACATGTGAATTAAATTTAGCGGCGTATACGCGCCGCTGGTAATGAAAAGTCTATGGGCCGGCGAGTGGCCGGCCCCCCGCTCCCGCCCCACGGCGTAATTGCGGGGCGTAATTACGCCCCGCAAATACACCGTGTGAACCCAGCCTTAGGCCATGTTCACACGGCTTAATTGCGGGACGTAATTACGTCCCGCAATTACCCCGTGTGGACGGGGGGCGGAGCGGCGGGGGGGAGGGCACTTCCCCGGGGCCCATAACAATCACTGCTAGGGGCGCGTTACGCCACTAGAAAGTGAATTCAATTATCCCCCGCCCAGCGCCTTGGGGCCCGGGCGGGGAGAAGACGTAATCCATATTTCTTATGAGAATGTGAATCCGTAAAATGAATGGGCCTTTTTCGGCCCGTAATTGGCGTTTTTGGGTGGTAATTACGGACCGAAATACGGCCCATTTTAAGCCGTGTGAACATGGCCTTAGAGTTAAAATGAGATCAGTAGCCACTGGTGACAGCTGCAAAGCCTTTTTTAGTTTTTCATCCAACAGAATATTCAGAAAATAGTTTTAAGCTGGACCATCTCTTGGAAGCGAAAGTGTGATTGACATATACTGCCATGTTATCATGACACATACACTGGGCTATAATGGTAAACGGCACAAAAATGTGTTGTGTGAATCTCTTTGGTCCACCGAGATAAGCAAAGCAGTGGTCAATTATTGGGTGCAGGGCTGTGGAGTCCGAGTCGTGCCCATTTTGCAGAATTCGGAGTCGTTAAGAAATGGACCGACTCCCAAAATATATAATAAAATGGTCCAGTTAGTTCAATGCGGTGCCAAGAGCAAGAGGAATTGGGTCCGGCCAGTGCTACTGCTCCCGTATATTCAGCCTCATCACATGAGGAGTTAATTGATGACATGGAGAAGGCAAAGCATTACCGCAGAGAAAAGATTCCGCTCCCATGAGAAACAGATTGACCAGATTTCAGCAAAAAAATTTCACTTCATATTTATAATTTCTTAAAGTTTTTTGTGTACTAAAGTCGTATCCTGTAAATATATTTTACATCGACAGGCAAAAGGGTAACAATGTTTTGAACTTGTGACTTTCAGGCTCCATATCTCACCATCCATGTGAGACTCCCATCATTTTATAGACAATCATCTTGGCTCTCATACATAACTTTTACCTTCAAAAATTTAGAATCTACTTAGTTCTGCAGATTCTTCTCATGTAACTGCATTGTTAGTGTTTTGCTCCTGGTGATG
Source organism: Phyllomedusa bahiana (assembly GCA_025379985.1). Lineage (NCBI taxonomy): Eukaryota > Metazoa > Chordata > Amphibia > Anura > Hylidae > Phyllomedusa > Phyllomedusa bahiana. The sequence continues at coordinate 18,095 of JAODAL010010633.1, read as the reverse complement.
AGACAAATTACAACCTGTTCTCACATTCACTAATAGCTCAGTGTGTTATAAGGCTGTTTCCCAAGCAAAAGGTCACTGGTTCGAGCAGCCATGAAGAAGATTTTCCCAAAAAAAAAGAAAGTCGCTCATCTGGGTCAAGACTGTGAAACTCTCGGCCAAGAAAATTGGCAAACTGCATCATGTGAGGCCCTGACAGCTGGAAGAATATGAAATGAAGATCATCCATTCATTCAAAAGCCAAGAGGTGGATGTCCAATCAACAAGTCGCTCATCACAAGGTCTATCAGTTCTAACGCAAAAGACACGGTAGTGGAGGAGGCTCGTAGGCTTTGTAAGAGTGAGATCACAGATGTCCATGCAAGCACCAGGCAACACACATTACACAGGTCTGGAATGATGGCCTGAAAAAAGGTGAAGAAGCCTCGACTTCAATCTCCTCATAAGAAACGTTGGCAAAGAAGTTTGCAAAAAAGTATGAAAAATGGAAGATTGGAAACAGGTGATTTGGAGCGATGAGATGAAAGTCAATAGACCGGGCTCTGATGGGGGCAAATGGGAAGATTCAAGAGAAAAGGGGGATAATGGATTGAGAAGCTGGAGGAGCTGTTGGGTTCAGTGGAGGAAGCCTGATGATAGGAGGATGTTTCACAGCCAAAGATGTTGGATACTTGACCAGGATCGATGGTGATCTCAATGCTGAGCTTTATGTGAGTGTCCAACAAGATGAGTTACTTCATACACTCGAGTACTATGGGTATGAAAAGGATGTCATAGTGTTCCAGCGGGATAACAACCTGAAGCAGAGTTGCTGCATCGACCTCCACAGTCCCCAGACCTTAACCAAATCCAACACTTCAAGTTGAAGAAAAAGCTGTATTCGTACCCAAATCCAGTCTGCACCAACATTGGGAACGTGCAGAAAAGACCTGGGATCAGATTTTGGTCAAGACCTGCTTGAATCTGATCCAGAGCCCAGAAGGATTCAGGCAATACTGAAAGCCAAATTCTGATTTTTAGGAGCAAAACAGTAACAATGCAATTACATCTGCCCAAGCAGATGCTAAATACTAAATAACGTATGTGTAAGATAGGTAAGATGATTGTCTATAAAATGATGGTGGCCTCATGTTCAAAGCTGTAGTGGATGGGGAGATATGGAGGCTGAAAGTCAAAAGTTAAAATATTATCCTTTTGTTTGTCAGTGTCTGTTCTTGATATATATCTTGATTATGGTACCATAAGGTGATAAAAGCCTGATGTTACCATTTTACTACAGTAAACTTATCACTTAAACATGTGCCATATATGAAGGGGTGGGAGTCAGAGTCAGGAGTCGGTGTCAGGAAAATTGAGGAGTCGGAGCTTTGGCTTACCGACGGCACAGCCCTGATTGGGTGGACAGCACTGGGCTCATGAATACAGCTTCATGAGTGCACAACACTTATTATATTAGGTTACATCCACATAGATAAAATTCCAGTCAGCTACCGACCAGGATTTTATTCTTTTTGGGTTGTTTTGAGGCCTGTTTTTCGGATTCGAACAAAGAATGTGCGTGTTCCTAGTTTTTTTTAAAAACTGCGGAAATCCGACCGTCAGAAAATCAGAGCTGTATAGACTACAGCTCGGATTTTCTATTGAAGTCTACGATGATGGTTTGCAGTTAGTTTCAGGTGGTTTAGAAATCTGGAAACCGACTGGAAAAATCTGTCGGTAAAACTATAACCTTGGTTAGAATAGCTATTTGGACTGTCATTATAATATACTAGTTGTAAATAGGGTCACATGATTAAAGGACAGATCTGCTTTAACGTGGGCCATTAGATTTAACCCTTTAACGACCTTGGAAATATGCATACGTCCTGAGGATTGTGCGAACTCAAACAAAATTTACACAATTGCTGTGGTATGTCAGCTGTATATTACAGCTGACATCCCGCAGCCCCAACCACAGATCACTCCGGGGAGGGGTGCGATTAACCCCTTAGTTATCGCTGTAGCATTGTATGAGTGATTTGAAGATCACTCATACAATTCCCCTATGGGGAAAAGAAAAAAAAAAAAAAAAAAAACAGTAAAAACCCAACACGAAAAATAAAAACAAGGACACCACCCTTTTCCCCTTTACAAACGCCAATCGCCCCAAAAAAGATAAAAAATAGAGTATGCATATTTGGTATCGTCGCGTGCGTAACGATCTACCCTATAAATCTGTCAAGTTAATTCACCTGCACGGTGAACGCCATAAAGAAAAAAGTAAATAAAAAAATCACAGAACTGCGACTTATAAAAAAAGTTATGGCACATGTTTAGGTGATAACTTTACTGTAGAAAAATGGTAACATCAGGCTTTTTATACAATTATTATACAATAATCAAGTTATTTAGGTAGAACAGACACTGACAAGCAAAATGGTAAGGTTTTGAACTTGTGACTTTCAGGCTTCTTATCTCCCCATCCACTACAGCTTTGTACATGACGCCACCATCATTTAATAGACAGTCATCTTACCTATGTTATACATAAATCTGACTTGCAAGTATTTAGCATCTGCTTAGTTCTGCAGATTCTTGTCATTGTTACTCTTTTGCTCCTAAAAATCAAAATGTTAATTTTTATTATTTTGTTAGCATTTGGTAAATCCACCTTTGACTTTCAACACTGCCTGAATCCTTCTTGGCTCTGGATCAGATTCAAGCATGTCTTGACCAAAATCTGATCCCAGGTCTCTTCTACACGTTCCCGATGTTGGTGCAGACTGGACTTGGATACGAATACAGCTTTTTCTTCACCTCTACCCACAAGTGTTCGATTGGGTTGAGGTCTGGGGACTGAGGAGGCCAATACAGCAATTCTACTTCATTCTCACTGAACCATTCCTTCTCCAACCTTGATGTCTGCGTTCAGGTCGTTGTCCTGCTTCAGGTCGCCCTTTTCATACCCATAGTACTCGAGTGTATGAAGTAAATATAGCTCAGCATTGATCAAGATCAATCCTGGCCAAGTATCCAACATCTTTGGCTATAAAACAACCCTATATCATCAGTCTTCCTCCACCGAACTTGACAAGTTCTTCAGTTTCTTGACCCGTTAGCCCCATTCTTCCAAACCCACTTGCACTCATCAGAGCCCGGTCTATTGACTTTCATCTCCTCGCTCCAAATCATCTGTTTCCAATCTTCCATGATATATACTTTTCTGTAAACGCTTTGGCGACGCTTCTTATAACAAGATTGAAGTCGCGGCCTTTGCACCTTTTTTCGGGCCATCATTCCAGACCTGTGTAATGCGTGTTGCCTGGTGCTTGCATGGACGTCTGATCTCACTCTTCCAAAGCCCAAGAGCCTCCTCCACTGCTGTGTCTGTCGCATTAGAACTGATAGACCTTGTGCTGAGCCGACTTGTTGCTTCTGATATTTTGCCTGGACGTCAACCTCTTGGCTTTTGAATGAATGGATGGACCTCATGTCATATTCTTCCAGCTGTCAGGGCCTCACATGATGCAGTTTGGCAATTTTCTTAGCCGAGAGACGCCATCGATGAGCTGTATTATGCGGCTTCTCTTTTCTTGGGGAAATCTTCTTCATGGCTGCTCGAACCAGTGACCTTTCACTTGGTAATCATCCTAATAACACTGAGCTATAAGGGTGCTTTCACACAGTGCGGTTTTGGTGCGTTTTTGAGCAACAATGTATAGCATTAATTGTTGTGCCTTCCTGCAGAAAAAACGCATCCAAAAAAAAACATCAAAACCGCACCGTGTGAAAGCACCCTAAGGGAACGTGAGAACAGGTTGTAATTTGTAGCATACAAGAAGAAAAAGATTGCCCCACCACCAGGAGCAAAACAGTTACATGACAAGAATCTGCAGAATCAAGCATATGCTAAATAGTTGCAGGTCAAAGTTATGTATAAGATAGGTAAGATGACTGTCTATAAAATGATGGAAGTCTCATGTACAAAGCTGTAGTGGATGGGGAGATATGGAGTCCCTCAGGGGTCGGTTCTTGGTCCACTACTCTTCTCAATCTATACAGCCCCCATTGGACAAACCATCAGAAGATTTGGCTTCCAGTACCATCTCTACGCTGATGACACCCAATTATACACCTCTTCCCGAGACCTCATTCCTGCCCTGCTACAAAACCCCAGTGACTGTCTGTCCGCTGTCTCTGACATCATGTCCTCTCTCTATCTCCAACTAAACCTCACTAAAACTGAACTTCTTAGTTTTTTCCCCATCTACTAACCACCCCACCTGCTATTTCTTCTCAGTGTGTGGTACAACCATAACACCTAGGCAGCAGGCCCGCTGTCTTGGGGTTATACTAGATTCTGATCTGTCCTCACTCCTTAAATCCAATCCCTTGCCCGCTCCTGTCACCTGCACCTCAAGAACATCTCCAGAATCCGTCCTTTTCTCACTGTGGAAACAACTCAAACTCTCATTACTGCTCTTAGTCATTCTCGTCTTGACTACTGTCACTCCCTGCTTATCGGTCTCCCTCTCTGCAAACTCTTCCCTCTCCAATCTGTCCTAAATGCAGCAGCCAGGCTTGTCTTTCTCTCCAGCCGCTATACTAATGCTTCTACCCCGTGTCAGTCATTGCACTGGTTGCCCATCCAGTACAGAATACAGCATAAACTAATTACTTTTCACCATAAAGCTCTCCACAGTGCTGCACCCCCATACATCTCCTCCCTCATCTCTGTCTACCACCCTGCCCGCTCTCTCCGCTCAGCTACGGACACCAAACTACAGACCACAATCATCCGAACCTCCCAGGCCGTCTTCAAGATTTTGCACGTGCTGCACCCGTTCTCTGGAACATGCTACCACGTACAATCAGGCATAATCCTAGCCTTCGCAGTTTTAAGAGTGTCCTGAAAATACATCTTCTTAGGCAGGCCTACCAAAACCACTAATTGCGAACCCACACCTTCTATCACACACATTTCTGTCTCCCTACACTAGGGCACTCACCTGTATATATATGTACTGTCATGGTGGCAGATTCACCTCATTTTTATGTTAACCTCCTCATACTTATAAAAAACGGCTGGGCCATTGTAAATTTAGCACTTCTCCCCCTTTGTCTCCCCCAGGCACCCTCATAGATTGTAAGCTCTCGCAAGCAGGGCCCTCACACCTTGTGTCTCACCTCTAAGTAGCTTTCATTTTGTAATGTCTGTCTGCTGTCTGTAATTATACCCTCTACATTGTAAAGTGCTGTGGAATTTGTTGGCGCTATATAAATAAAGATTATTATTATTAAAGTCAAAAGTTCAAAACATTGTTAACATTTTGTCAGTGTAAAATATATTTATTGGATACGACTTTAGAACACAAAAAAATTGTAAATATGTAAAACCGTGCAGGAAGTGTGGAAAAGCAGTTTTCAACAAAAACGTCCTGAAAAACCAATTGTGGAGTCTATGAATTTGTTCTGACAAATAGTATCTCCTCCATCAGATCCTTCATAGATGACTTCAAATCTGATCTCATTATTTCCAGGCTAGAGAACAGCCTCTCTACACTAACTTGGGGGCAAAGCAGTGACCACAGGGGCAACATCTCTAACAATGTAAGGGTATAAAAGAATTGCTTCAAGCACAGTCAATTTTGATGAATGGTTGAAATCTTCTACTTCTTTGAAAGCAAGTGAAAAAATGTGCTGAAATCTGGTCAATCTGTTTGCTATGGGAGCAGAATCTTTTCCCCTGTGGTAACGCTTTGCCTGCTCCATGTCATCAATTACACTCATCTGATGAGGCTTAAGATATGGAAACAATAGCACTGGCAAGACCCAACTTCTCTTGCTCTTGGCACCGCATCGAACTAACTGGACCAACTTATTATATGTTTTGGGAGTCAGTCCATTTTATAACGGCTCCGATGCCACAGCCTTTGCATAAACTATGTGACAAGCTCCCTTTAAGCAATTTTAAAATGCATGCATTTCTCATTATCTCACTTTTCCCAGGGGCCCCAATTTACAGAATTACGAAAACCCTGCACTAAAAAAAAAAAAAAAAAAAAAAAAAAAAAAAATGCATAAGAAGCAGTTCACGTGGAAAATTCAGCAATATGAATGGTATAAAGAAATTTCATCCACATACTGTGGAAAAAACCCATGCAGAAGCCACAAACAAATTGACACTATTAAGTCCACTGCATCCCAATAAAGGTTGCTGGAGATATTTTCTTTTACAAAAAATCCACTGACATTTCAATGCCATGAGCTCCTGGTAACACATTACAGAAAGCCATAAACTAGGAAGCAAGAAGGCAGAAGCCTACAAGAGTGATCAGGCTCTTCATATCATCGTCCCACTACAAGACAACCAGCACCCCGCACGTGCTGGAAACAGAACTCCTGACAGAAATGACAAGTAATCAGGGTCCCCATTAGCCCCCTACACAAATACAAGTAACAGGGTCCCACTAGACCCTGACAGAAGTGACAATTTATCAGGGTCCCCTCTCAGACCCCTGAAGAAATGACAAGTAATCAGGGTCCCCATCTCAGACCCCTGACAGAAGTGACAAGTAATCAGGGTCCCCATCTCAGACCCCTGACAGAAATGACAAGTAATCAGGGTCCCCATCTCAGACCCCTGACAGAAGTGACAAGTAATCAGGGTCCCCAGACCCCTGACAGAAGTGACAAGTAATCGGGGTCCCCAGACCCCCTGACACAAATGACAAAAATCAGGCCCCCGACCCTGACAAAAAATGACAACTCATCGAGGTCCCCAGACCCCTGACAGAAATGACAAGTAATCAGGGTGCACAGGATCCTGATAGAAATGACAAGTAATCGAGGTCCCCAGACCCCTGACAGAAATGACAAGTAATCAGGGTGCACAGGATCCTGATAGAAGCACACTGACAGCATCGCCTATAAACCTGAGAGAGGCGAGAACCACAGCAATCTCATCCAGCGTCTCCAAAAACATAAGCATACAATGACTACAGAGAACGGATCGCAGCACTGGGTCAGACTGCCCAGCTCTTCACGGGTAGCGGCAATAGACAGGGAGAAAGGTCAGTCTCACGGGACAGCTCTAATGAGGAGGACTGTGGGGGCTGCTGCCCGGGCCTCCTTGGGGTGAAAAAGGCTCTGCTGTGCGGGCAGTTCCTGCTGCTGACCAGCTTGGCATACACGGTCTGTGAGACTCAAAAGCCAGAGCCGGCGCCCGTACTTACCCCAGGCTGCCAGGCACTCTATCTGCAGCGGCAGCTTCTCCAGAATCAGGACCTGTTCAAAGGCGTCATGCATGATAAGCGCCTGTAACCCGCCAAGGTGCGCCTCCTGTCAGCCAGCCCCGGCAACTGCGAGTACACGGCTCAGCAACCGGCAAGTAAGGCCTTCCCTGGAGAACGACTGAGGCTGCGGCGGCTTCTTCCTGGAACTAGGCCACGCCCAAGTGCTGGCAGCCACTCCCATAAGGAAGCCGTTCTCCAGCGTCATCGCTGCAGTCAGGAGTACTACGGCCCTGCCAAGACGGTTGTTGAAAATGAATACAGGGAAATAGGAGCCTTATGTATGAACACCATCCAGCATGAAGACTGTCTTTGTTGCCCATAGCAACCCATCAGAGCTCATAGCAACCAATCTGAGCTTGGCTTTTATTTTTTCCCGAGCACTTATAAAAAAAAACCAAACTCTGATTGGTTGTATTTAGCTCTGATGGGGTTTCATGGGCAACAAAGCAGTCTTAGGTGGGTGGTGTTCATACTAAGGCTCCCGTGAATTGGAGGGGGCCTACTTTTTTTAAAAATCTCTTTCTGAAAAAAAGCAACTTTTATTAAAAAAACCAAAAAACACAAATATTGACCACACCTCCATTAATAGAGCCTAAGCTGACCGGGATGGCCGTGCTTTTGGCTTCTGTGTCCCGCGGCCTTGGTAATGTCCCGGTGGGATGCCCAATGCCTTCAGCTCGTTGGCAGCTTCCAGGCCCAGAGCGCCGGCGATGATCTTTTCTGCTGTATACGCCTCCTCTGGAAGCCCATACAGTTGAAAGCTATTGCGGCGCCAGGAGACCACTCCTGCTCCAATAGTACTCCAGGGCAAACCCCGAAGTACCCCGCAAAGGGGGGGGTTTTAGAGGTGGTTGGGGGTGACGGAGCCAGCCAAGTCTCCTTTAGAGCAGCAGAGAGAGAGGTGAGAAATGAAAAATTTTTTTTTTTTTTAAATGGGGCCTGGACACCTGCCCCACAAATAGGGGGGGGTTACTGCCACAGACAAGGGGGGGCTAGCCTGCCTACTTTACAGATTATGGGGGACCTATACCTGCCTAAAGACAAGGGGGACATATGCCTGCCTACTTTACAGATTACGGCGGACATATACCTGCCTACAAACTATGGACACTTTTACATGGCTACAAACTATGAGGACATATACCTGCCTACAATCTATTGAGACCTATATCTGCTTCAGAAAGGGGGCTATCCCGCCTATTCACAGATTATGGGGACCCACACCTGCCTACCCTACAGACTTTAGGGGACATTTACCTGCTTACAGCTTATGAGGGACCAATACTTGCCTACAGACCTGGGGGAAAATTTTTCTCCTAGGACGAGGAGGAAATATACCTCTACAGATGGGGCCCTATGTAAACCTTAACCTACGGGGGGGGGCATATAACCTACCTACCTTTTTTTAAGGCCTATTAGGAAGGATGGGCTCCCCCCCCCCAAAGAGGCTCCAATCTTTCCCTTCTAGGAAAGCGGGTCACAAGTTTTCATATAATCCCAAATTTGGTCATAAATCCCCCAGTAGGTAGGTGTTGGAAAAATAAGGATTCTAAAATATTTGTGTGGTAAACTCTGCAAGAATGAGTCGTGGCAGGGAGAAGACATCATGATGGTCTGGGCCGGATGGCGAAGAATAAGGAAAGCAAAAGATCATAAAAAAATCACCTGTGATCCCCAAAGGTAACTGCCTGTAATCATTATGTTTTTGCAGAGCCGGTACCCTGGTGGCTACCACTATATGTTTTGTGTGTGGGGGCATATGGGGACAGTTAAACTCTGTAAACACAAAAAAAAAAAATTAGGGAAAGGGGCTGAGACGCCCCCCAGTGCCCTCGTTGGATGTAAAAATCCTCAATTTCTTTTGACCCACCAGTCTTTAGAAAACAAAAAGGTTTTTAGCCAAGCCCGTATTTCTCACTGCAGACAACGCTTTTCGGGATTTTGTCCTTCTTCATGCAGAGCAAGCGATACTGGTGCTGTGTGGGGGGCATCGATAGCTAGGAAGGGAGACTCTTTTAAAGGGAGCACCGAACAAACGGCTTTAGATTTTTTTTTGTTTTTTGCCCCTACTTAGATCTGCAATCACAAGGGCATTATGGGAAAGGGGAAAAAGAACCTACGCACCCTTGTTGGAGTAAAAAACCCCAAATTTTGCTTTTGCCCCAGCGAATCTTAGAAAGCAGAAAGGATTTTACCCAAAGCCAGTATCATTTTTGGGAGGGCCTTTAAATATCCCAAAATTCCTATATAGTAACCTACCTAACGGGGCCTATATACGAGCTCCCAGGTCTATAAATTTTAATACCTAATGGGTGGCCTAATTTTACCTCCCTAGGGGCGCTGATATACATACCTACCTAATGGGGGCCCTATTTTCCTCCCTTCCCAACTGGGCCCTTTTACCTGTTGTGCAGAGTGACCCAGCTAGTCCTTGTTTCTGCCACTGGGTGGAATAATACAGGAATTACAAGCAAGACATCACCAAGGATACCTGGGTTCGGTGGGGGTAGGGGCCATCCATTTGGTCGGCCACAGTATGCCATTTCCCTTTCCCTGGAAGTTTTAGAGGCCTAGCAATGCATCAAATGTTACATAAACCTTTAGATTTGAAAGGGGGGGTTTTGGGAGTATCAAATTTTGCGCTAAGGATGCCCTGATTTAAAAAATTTTCCCCTTTGGTTTTCACTTGCAGCCAATTGTAAGGAAGCATTTGGTGTGTGAATTTTTTGATCGTTTGGTTTCATCCTTCAGCCAGAGAGATTTAATCAAATCTACAGGATAGAAAACAAGTTAGGATATGTTCAAGGCGTATTGGGGCCGCAATAAGTCGGGTGTTTTGGAATTACGCGCGTACCCCTAAAAAAGGGGGGGGGGGGGGGGGTCCGTGTAAGCACCGCGAACAATTGACAGGAAGAAAAACAATTGGATAGCTTACCCTTAAGTTTGCCACACAGAAATTTGTTTCATGGTTTTGACAAGAATAGTATTGTCTAAAAGAGTCCTTGGGGGGGTCTCTTGCTTTGTTGAGGGTATAAAAGATTGCTGGTAGTCTTTTCCCCACCCCCTTTCTTACAACCTCTTCCTTTTTTTGTCCCCCTTTTTTCCTTTTTTGGTTTCCCTCTTTGAATATATCTAGAATTTTTAAAGGATTTTTTAAAAGGGATAATAAGTGTTCTTAAAAAAGTTTGAAAGCCCCCCCAAAAAACCCACAATTTACAGCCCAGAAAAGGATGTTGCAGTTGTTTTTAGACGAATAAAAAAGGGTATGGACTAGCATTTTTTGTAGTATTCACGCTAAGAAACAGATTCAAGAGTTTTGTCAGGTGGAGGAATTTGAAAAAAAAAGGAATCAAGGGTTAGCCCAAGGCAGGGGAAAATTGCAGGACTGGAAAAGCGAAAGAAATTTCCTTTATGTAGATCGGTGCTGTATAGGGGGGGATGATGGAAATGATGAATAGTTTTCTCCACATTTGTTTTAGGGCAGTAGGAAAGGTAGGGATAAAAACCTTCTGGGATTGGAAGCAGAGAGTTAATATCTGGGCCAGAAATGTATCTGTAACACCCAACTTACAAGTGGTACTATAAATTTACCCCGGGCCAGAGTGTATAAGAGAAAAGTGAGGACCCAGGAATGCCCTTGGGGCACTAATTTTTTGCCCGCAATTCGCCGGGGCCGGCAGCGGGGGGGCGGGGGGGGCCCGGAGCTCGCCGGGCCCCCTAGACTATCATTTTCTCGGGGCATACCGCGTAAATAATTCCCCCCACTTTCTCCCCCCCCGGGGGATTTGCCGAGCGGGGAGGAGCGACGGAATACACAGTTCTCTATTAGAACTGTGGATTACCGTAATGACTGAGACGGATTGGAGCCATACTGCAGCGCAAATACGGCGCGCAGTATGGCTCCAATCCGTGTCCAAATAAACCGTGTGAACATGGCCTAACAGAGAAAAGGGAAGAGGAGGAGGTGGTGCAAAAGTGAGACACTGAACATCCGATCAGTGAGGTATGAGGAGATCCAGAAAAGCGGCAAGTCTGTGATGCCAAGGGCTGAGAGGATGTGTAGCAAGAGGGAGTGGTTGACAGTGGCAAAGGCAGAAGACTAGTCTAAAAGAAGCAGAAACTGAGTAGTTGTTGTGAACTTTCACATTTTAACTAGGTCATTAGTGACTTTGGTTAGGTCACTTTTGGTAGTGATGGGATCGGAAACATGATTGCTGCGGGTCAAGAAGAAAGTTGGTTGAGAGGACAGTACAAGAAAGATACAGTGTTTAATGAGTTTTGAGGCAAATGGAAGCGAGATGGGGCAAAAGTTAAAAAGAGAGGAGGGATGCGATGGTAGCATATTTAAAGGAGGAAGGGAAGATGGAAGTGGTTAACTGAAACATACAGTAAGCATTCTGCCTCTTGGAGGGGAGAGCACAGGATGCAGGAACCAGGAGGTGGCATTGCTTGCTGTAGGCTAGCGTGTGTGGTTGTACATCAGTGTGTGGAGCCATCTGCTATTCGGACGGGTGATAGTTGTTGTTCGTCGAAAGCCATAAGACATGTCCAGCATATGATCCAGCAGGTTTTTCAGAAACCCAGCCCAAAAAAGGGAAGGGCCATGGTCACAGTTGAGGGGGGACGGAACTCCACCCACCAGAATGCCTAAACATTCAAAATGTTTTTTTCCCATGGGGCCCCGGGGTTCGCATATGGGTGGATGGGCTAAACAGATTGCTGGGTGGGGGCTGGTGAGAACCCAACGGGTCTGGTCCCTTGGGCCCCAAAGGACAAAGTTAGAGGTAGGGGGAGTGTTTTTTAAAAAGGATTTCGGGGACTTGGGAAAAAAGCTAAAGGGCCCCAAGGACCTCCAGAGTAATATTTTCAAAATTTATTATAATTCCACAGGCCACCCAGAGAGGCAGGGGGAGATTAGAAGGGTGAATTGGAAAAAAAATTTTGGGTGGGAAAAGGGGAGGGGGTTTTTTTTCGGGGAACGGGGGGGTTTTGGGATTTTTTCTGTTTGGGCTAAAAAAAAAGTAGCAAGTTCATCCAAAATAGTTTCCCCAATACATTGATTATAAAAAAGGAAATTGCCATGTTTTCCCCTCTATATGTGCACCAAATCACTGAAAAACCCCTTGGTTGGGGACATAAATAACCCCCAATGGAAAAATATCCGTAAATTTTAAAAAAAAACCTACCGGACCAGCAAAGATCAAACGATCAAAATTCCCCAAAGGGCTTTCCTTGCAGACCAAGGACCCAAAGCCCCTTGCTTCACGGGCGCGCATGTCAATCCCCCCTAACCGGGGGGGGAAGAGAAAAATCAAATTCATTTTGCCGTGTCTTTTGGGCCCAAAATTAAAAAGTTTTCCTTTGGTTTTTCCCCCACATACAGGGGATCATACTTTAAACACGTAGAACAAGCAAAAATTAGGGAAAGAGAATGCGACTGGGATGTTTATGCTTCACACAGCCTTATTATTATTTAGATACATTACATCAATGAATCTTTAAAAATTTTGTGGGACAATAAAAATTGATCAATAAAAGGGGAACATAATTTTGTCCAAACTAAACAGCTAGATTAGGTACCACACTGTCGGACCCAAAAGTCTCCAGCAGTATGGGAAAAACAAAAATATAGACAAGTCAAGTGTTTTAATAGAATATATTTTTTCTCTTTTTGAATCCCCATAAATTTAATTATAGAATAAGGCTTAAAAAGTTGAAATTAAAAAATTTAGTTTACAAATGGGAAAAATAAACACCCGGAAAAAGATACAAAATCAAAAAAAATTCATAAAAGGGAGATTGATCCTTTGACCTGCTTGACCCGTGATATCTAAAAAAAAATTTAAAAAAAAATTTTTTATTATTTAACCACAAAATACATTCATATATACCTATGAAATTGGACAAAAATTTATATCTTAGTAAATTAAACTAAATTTTAAAAAACCCTAGGGGATGTAAAGCTTTAAAACCCAAAGGGACCCAAACTTAATTTCCCCTTTCCTCCTCAAATGTTTTCCCCGGGTTCCCCCTCTTCGCGGGGGTGAAAACCCTTGGTCAATGACCCTAAATTCAGTTGTAAAATTTGGAAATGACCTGTTCAGCAAAATGCTTACCCACTGGAAGATCCAACTACGTCTGCAAATTTGTGCTTTTGTGTTTATTTATTTCCCCCTTATTCCAGGTTGCTCCCTAATAATTAATCGGGGAGGTGATCATTTTACCCCACATAACATGAACGAAAGTGTATCTGCCTGTATTTAATAACTTGTCCAGTTTGGGGTGAGAGAAAGAATCACCTGAAAAAAGATTGTTGCAATTACAAAATTGAGGGGGGGAAAAATTCCCAAATTTAGGGGGTGCTAGAAAGGATTGTTCTTCCCCCTTCCAAAAAGCAATCCGATTTCACCAAATGTCTCGGAGATTTCTTTTTAACGATAAGCCTCATAGGAGTCATGGAAAAATTCGGAATATCGGGAAAATCCTTTTTCAAATTACCCCATTCCTGTTTCAAACACCTAGAGAATTTACCTCCTAGATCACTATATGTGGTGACAAAAGGAATTCGATTATTATCCCATCTATCTTTGGGTCTCAGCGTTTCCTCTCTAACTACGTTTTTAATTCGTCTCTGATGTTCAAAAGTGGTTTTTAGGGAAAACCTCTAGATAAATTTTTCACACTCTTCTGGATGCGGTATCCCTTTTTCTTCTTCAGTACACCCTCTGACTTCAGTGCTGATCCAAGGTAAGTTCAATTGTGTTTTGGATGAGGTCCCTATTCTAATAGATTGTTACGATAGTCTTTGACAAACAAATCTGTCTCAATAGTCACATGGTTATACACCGGGGTATCCAAAATTTGTATAGAATGTTCTGACAAAACCCTTTGGGTAAATTTGAAAAACCTGTCTACAATTATTCAAATAATCATGAAAATTATCAGGTCCCCTAATTTTCCCCAGTCCAAATCAAAAATATATCATCTTGTAGCCCCCAGCAAGGAACGACCCAAGTAGATGTGGATAAACACAGTGGCCTAAAGAGATGCCATAAGCTGTTAGCTTAAGGGGGGGGCCACATTGGACCCCATGGCAGTCCCCCTCTTCTGGAGATAAAATTTATCTTTGAAGGGGGAAAAAAATTCCCTCCTCAAGACCATCCCCAGAAGGGTGAGTACAAATGGAAACCTGGATCGCATCCTGCACCCGGGAAGGCCCGACATGCCTTTCCCAAACCCCTGTATGTTCAAATTAGTATACAATGACACCAATCAGAGACAAAAAAAAAGGGTTGATTAGGTAAAAATAAATTCCCGTAATTAGAAGAAAGTCAGCTGTATCTCTTATATGGGGGGCAGATGTAGCAAATTAGTAAAACCTTATCAAGGAAAATAGCAAGTTTCTGAAGACAGAGCCTTCCCCAAAACTATGGGTCTCCCCGGAGGGTTACCCCGATTTTATGTTCTTTGGTAAATATATAGGCCGGGTACTGGTGAAGTAATCTTCAAAAAAATTACTTTTTGTCATCAAATTGTATTCTTTCAATATGCTTGTCAATAAAAACATTGATCTCCCTCATTATATCAAAACTTCAGTCATGCCAATGGTAAAGATTCGAGTCACCAAATTTTGGCGATATATTTATGCTATACTGTGCCCTGTCCATTACGAAAACTGCTCCCCCCTTTATCCGCCGGCTTAATCACCAGGGTATGATTACTCATAAGATTTTTCAGAGCTTCCCTCTCTCCTCGTGATAAATTCCATCTATTAGGGACATCCCCCAATTGTAACTCAATAAATTTGTCGTCAACTTTTTATAGTTTCAAAAAAATAGGGTTTAAAGTCTGAGGCGGGGAGAAATAACTTTTAATCTCAGTCTAGACCCTTCAAACGACAGTTTATTATCAATGTTATCATCACCACACCTGTATTCCTAGCATGGAAAAAGCTTTTAATTGAAACCTTTAAAGAAATTTTGCGATCTATTTAAAAATTGAAATTATCAAATGAAGAAACGGGACTAAAAGAGAGTCCCCTATTAAAATAGCCAAATTTTTGTCTTGATAATGTAGCGAAGAAATTTTGACAACCAAATTTACCAATGTTTAATTTGAGGATGGTTTGCGAGTCACCCGTTGGGGACGCTCCTCCATTGCTTCACTAATTTGGCGGGAGACAGTTTTCTTCCCTCTGCCTTTACATTTTATTTGGGGGTTTTCCGACCCCCTCCTTGATTTGCGCCACCTTCGTGATTCTGAATTTCTAAAAAATCTGGATTGTAGTGACTCATCAGTAGAATCCGAATTAGCGGTCGTATAACCAAATTTGGTATGTCCGAATCTACGAAATCTCCTCCCTTTCCCTTTAAATTTTTGATTTTGATGGCCTTGCCAGTTTTAGATCTTTCTTGTTGGGAATCTCCCAAAAACCGATGCCCTTTATCAGTTTTAAACCCTTTTAAAACTCCCTTTGTGTCTTAACAATCTTTGAGAGAGTTTTTCTTTGAAATTCGCAAAGTCACTTGCTGATAATAAAGTTGCAATTTGTTCCTCCAATATTCTCACACCGGATTTCAACGACGCCAGCTCTTTCTGTAGAAATTCTGCATTTAATAAAATCACATCAAATGCATACTTGTTGTTAATCAATTCAAATTTCTTACAAAATCCTTCATCATGGAGAAAAAAGGTTGGTCTTAAATTAGAGAATCCCCCTCGGTTGCGTTGGCCCTTTTAATATTCCAAAAAAGTGTTCAGATGTAATTAATAGTGGTATACGTTTCTTTCCTGTTCACATTTCCCCTTAAAACCCAATCGGGGTGAAAATTTAAAAAAGGACATATCAATCCAGCATGGATAACAAATTTTGTTTTTCTCTTCAGTTTATAAATATGTACTCCCGGGATTCCCCAGGTAAGAGGTTAATAGGCTGGGACACCAGAATTATCCTCCAAAGGATTTGGGCCTGTGCTCGTTCCCCAGGCTCCTAGTATGCAAAAGTGTGTTTTGCGACAGAAGTTCTCTTTTATAATCCCCAAACACTTACATGAAAAAGATCGCCCAATTCGGGAAGGCCCATTCCTTATCAACAGATCCAAAAAAAGTAGCAAGCGGGGCAGCAAAGTGTTTTTTATTCAAGAAAACCGAGTACAAAAATCTGAACGTTTCGACCCCCACCTGGGTCTTTGTCAAGCATAATAAAGTGCATAAGACATACATATTTAACTGTGTCAGGCGGTACCAAAAATTAAGTTCTCTTCCGCCCGGTTAGGAAGATTGAGCATGCGCGACAGTGAAGCTAGGACTTCCCCATTGGTCTGCAAGGACGCCATGGAGTTTGATCGTTGTCTCGTGGTCCCGGGAGGTTTTTAAATTCACGGATATTTTTCCATTGGTGTATATTTATGTCCATCACAATGAGTTTTCAGTGATTGGTGCACATATAGAGTTACACATGTGCATATTGTTATAATCAATGTATTGTGACACTATTGGATGAACTTAAACAGGCATAGTCAATGTACAGTTCAACAAAAAATGGTGGTTCAAAGATCCTTTTTTTCATTTTTTTAATCTGTGGGTCAGAGGGTTTAAGGGTCATATGGTTCCCAGGACGGGTAGTAAATGCCAGTTCATGTAAAATGTGGTTCAAATAATACTGCCTTTTGGAAATTTTTAATTTGTGGGTCATGCAGGTTTAAGGGGTCTGTGTGGTAAAGCGGGTTTTGGAATTGTGGGCTTTTTTTCTGTGATCCTTGTTGAATTGTGTTGTAAATGTGACGTAATTTACTTTGGGATGAATTCCAGCCTAAAAGGGCCTGTTTGGGTTTAAGAATGAAGGGGTTTTTGTTTTCTCCCATAGACTTTAAGGTCATGGTGAAATCTGTTTGCCCTATGGAAAAAATCGTCATGATAATTCCCGATATGCTATCAAATCTTTTAACGTTTAGTTGACAAATCGTCATCACTATTAATAACCTGATTAATAGGGTAAGGACCAAAAAATTTAGGACCAAATTTGTGACCGGGCACCTTCAATCACATGTTTTAGTGAAACCCAAAACCCTTCATTTTCCCACTGCAGTCCGTCTTTTATTAGTATTCTTGTTTTGAATTAACTGGGATTTTTTCAGGTTTAAATGAACCTGGTCCCAAACTGTGCACAGTTTTTTTTACTCTACCTCATGGTTATCGGAAACAGAAGAGAGAGAACTACAGTGAGGATGAACCAAAATTACAAAAGAAAGATGAAGTATTGATGGAAACATTGTGATGATTATTAATGACGAACTCTGCCAGAGAAGTTGTTGCCCCCAGCCTGACTATCCACACAATAGCCCATTATGATCTGCTCAAGAGGATTCTGAATTTAGTACAG
Organism: Phyllomedusa bahiana; assembly: GCA_025379985.1. Taxonomy (NCBI): domain Eukaryota; kingdom Metazoa; phylum Chordata; class Amphibia; order Anura; family Hylidae; genus Phyllomedusa; species Phyllomedusa bahiana. Next base: position 443 of record JAODAL010010633.1, on the reverse strand, counting down.
AAGGCCTTCCAGAATTTATCCACGAACTGCACAATCCGGTCAGAAGCAATGTTTTCTGAAATCCCTGAATGGCCCAAAAAGACCAAAAATGAGGGGGGCAATATTTTAGAACTGGGAAGCTGAGCAATTGGCACAAAATGAAAAATTTTGCTGAAATTAGCAATTACCCAAACTACTGCCTTACCCTCAGAGAGGGGCAAATCGGTAATAAAGTCCATATCCATAGACAAGTGAGACAGGGCCTTTGGGGGGAAAGGGCAAAAAGGGGTGAAATTTCCCTAGGCCGGGGCATGGAAAACCTTTACTGAGCCAGGTCTCGCGGGGGACATGTAGACGTTTAAAATATGGGGCATGGATGGCCACTGGTAGAAACGAGAAATAAGTGTTTTAGTTCCTGCTATTCCTGGATGACCACAAAGAAAAGAAAACATGCAACCCATTGC